>VDFB02335286.1:163095-178263 GCA_007258455.2 Sequoia sempervirens
TGATCTATTTTTCAATCTTGGAAGCTCTTAATGTAATTGTGTCACATCGACATTGCATAATCTCTCAGATTCCTGGTTTTTATTCTTTATGTATGTAACTTTCATTTTCTCTTAAAAATTTCTTTGGGTTATTCAATCTATTTTGGATTTCTAACAAGTAGAAGATGATTTTGGATAGGTTTTTTATGAGAGTTTTTTTATTGGAGATTCTAGTGCCTATAATTTTCTATATGTTTAATGATATTAAAATCCATGTCAAAGAATCTTCGTATAGAGATTCTTAGTTCTCTCAACTCCAAAATTTATTTCTTATATAAAATTTAACTAGACTCTGTTTAGGATATTTTTTTAGGTAGGGAATTCAACTTCCCATAAATGAAGTCTACTTAGTTTTGATCATATTTGTCAACCTAGATAGTATGGTGTTCTTGGCCTTCAACAAACTAAACACATTATTTAATCTTTGAAAACCAAATTATATTTCCATTGGTGCAAGTATGGAAGGTATTTGGGTGGTGTTCCTCATGAGAATTTCCTAAGGATAATTGCTTTGGGATACTTTTAAAAGAGGAGCTACAATTGTCAAGGATGTACTTATTTGGATTATAAAAAATGAGCATAAATCTTTTTTTTTTGATGACTCTTAGGATCTCCATTGACTAATTCTTTCTACCTTTCCTCTCACTCAAACCTTGAGTGAACTGTTTAAGGAATCTTAATAGTCAACAATGGAAAACTTCAAGACTTTTATTTATTTAAGGGATTCTCAAATATATTAGTAGAAGGATTCTAGTATCTAGCTTAAATGTGCTTTAATTGAAGCTTGTGCTACTCTCTCATCTACTCTTAAAGATTGACCTTGCTACTCCATAATGGAAGATGATGTTCTTTCATTAGGTTATCATTCTAAAGGGGCTTATTTAGTGGTTCTAGGCTATACATTTCTAGACAAGAGAGACGTGGAAATATATTTTTCCTAGTGGAGAAAAATATGGAGTACTTTTTTCCCTAAATATAGTTTTTTATTTGGTTATTGTGTCAAAATATTGTCTTACTTGGGATATAACAAAAAAGAGAGGATTTATAGGTCCTTCAAAATGTGTTATGTGAGTTAGTAATGAAGAAAATATATTTTCTTTTAGTTTCCCTTTAGTTATTTGGAGGTATCAACGATAATGAAAGAATCAACCAATTATTCATATTTTTATCTTTGACTAAATTTTAGTGAGTTTTGGTTGTCCTCTAGTATCATCTTCTTTGCTTCTAGATGCCTCAGATGTTGGTTCTATTATTGCTCTTTGGTATATTTGGTTAGAGAGGAACTACAAAATATTTAGGATAATAAATATCTTCTTGAATAGTTTTGGATAACGATTATAGATTTGATCAAATAAACTATTGCTGCTAAATTTTCCTTTGAGGGGATCTTATCTTCTTTTGACACTCTTATTTCAAGTTGTTTGGATCTTTCAAAATTTTAGTTACCATAAAACTATAATTCTTGACCATATAAGAAGGTGAATATGCATGGTAAGTGTCATCCTCCACCTTTTAAACTTTTTAAAATTAATATCAATGACTTATCTCATGGTAAGCCAATTGCTCTTAGACTTGGAGGTGATGGTTGTGGTAGTGATGGTATGGTACTTTTTATTTTCTCTTATGCTATGGGAATTAGATCATATTTTTACAATTTATACAAAAAAATTAAAAAAAATTATTTAGTAATAGTCATGATATTCTCACAATACATAATAGTTCCTAAAATATTTTTAGATTTAGATGTTATTATATGTTAATATTTTTAGAATAAACGTTTTGAACCACACTTCTTGATCCACCATTAGGAAAAGGATAAACACAAAATAGAGTAAAGATAATGCTTCTTAAAAATATGGGGAGGGAGAGAAAGGTGCAAAAATTTGAGAAAAGAAATCACAACATAAAAAGAAAAATTGGATACAATGTTAATACTCAAGAAATAGAAATATTAAATAATAGTAAAATATTATTATTTATGAAAATGATAATTATAATTATAAAAACATTAATTTTTTTAAAAATTGTAATGTTGTGTTACTAAATATTTAGTGTATTAATTAAATTTATAACTATTATTATCATGAGAGATGGGTTCTTGTGAACCACTACTCATGAATCATGGGTCAATAAATTTGACCCACAGGATTGAAACCTGATAACAATATCGCAATAAATATATGTAATTTACATCTATAAATGTAAATAATCCTACCTAAAATATTTTACACGGCATAAATATATATAATTTATAAATAATCCTGTCTGAAATATTTTGCACGACCATGTCTCATAACCCCCTTCAATGTAATTAATGATTTACTATGCATGCAGATTATAATCTCCTCATGTAAATAAATGTACTTCAGTAACATGTAGAATTCAACCAAGAAAAGTATCAACAACGTATTCTACCCGTAATCCATTGACAGAAAAGTCAGGTAATGGTGGAAGTATCTAATAATCTCCTCATGTAACTACCTAGATGTAGTCGACTAACATGTAGAATTCAACCAACAAAAATATCGACGGTGTATAGGTACTACCCGTAATCCATTGACAGAAAAGTCTGGTAAGCATTCATTGACTGAAGCGATGTCAGGTAATGGTGGAAGTATCCGCGATTGTCTGTGAAAGGTACAGACTTATCGCAATGCATCCTTCCAAAGACTTCTCCAACGTCGCTCCAGTCAATAAGGCGGGATCCGAACGAATGGTTACCACAAATTGAATAGATTTTTCTTCTCTGGAAAGAAATTGAAATTCTAGACATATTTATGATTGAATGCATCTAGTGTGGTAAATAGTGGTATGTAGAAAATATGTATTTTTGGCAATCGTGAAAGCAATTGTTCACACGTGCTGAACATTTCTGCGAACAAACCCTATATTTGCAAACGGAGATTTTCCCACGCAGTCACGGCCCGTTCCAAGGCCCCACATGGTGCTCGGTCTTCGGATTCTAATCCCACACGGCAGCTGAACCGCAAGGCAACGGCAATGAAAATAAAAGCAAGGGAACGTGGTGCCCTCGAAAGCGACAAATCCAAGACTGCGAATAGTTCAGAGAACCTCACGGCCATGGATGATGCAGACATCGTTGTCTCCCTGCCAGGTGCAATTGAGAGCCCCGAGATCCCTCCTCAGCTTGAGGGGGATTGTTCCAACTCCACACCACGACCCCAAGTGTTATAGTCACATATGATTTAAAATTGGGAAATGACCTGTAGTTGACCCCAAGTTCACAAAAATTTACAAGAATATATAGGTAATTTCTTTGATGTGAAAAGAAAACATGAAGTGAATAATAGTTGACAATTCTTCGACTAATTGTTCTAGGGGAGAGGACCCAGTAGTTGTGCACTCTAACTCCGTGCTTCTAATTATCCTATGTGGAAATTTCAAATCACTCCCAATTTTTTACAACGTAGTACTTGGCAAGTCCTCTACTTATAGTTTTTGTTTCAGGGCCACATCATCAAATATGATGCCACATCAACATGCTTTTTTATCAAGATGTAGTTGACCAATACTTGTGCATTCACATCATAGGTAGTTGAGCGCTGATGTGGCAAGACATGATTGGTTGATTTTTAGATCAAAGGAATACATTTTGTTTAATTATGGGTAGTCATGTCACAACTATTGGTCCAGTATTGATAAATTTTTTGGGCATTATATAAACAACTACTATCACAACTATTGAAACATGCTCAACTAGTGGGTCCTCTTCTAGGTAATTTCATTGATGTGAAAGGAAACCATGAAGTGAACAATAGTTGACGATTCTTCGACTAATTGCTCTATAATTATCAGCAATTTTCAATCTCCTTTAAATGAATAACTATGATCATTTTATAGATACAAGGTGCCAATAATTAGTTACAAAATCAATAGCTTAGATTACATCATAAGAATGATCGTTTACAATTTAAAATGGTGGCATATTTGTTTAGCACCAACATCATTATAGTTGGCAAGGTGTCTAATATTCTTTGGGAATCAACATCTACATATTTGAAATATGGAATATTCTTTACTAGGTTCACACCTTTGCAAAATTGATAGCTCGCAGAATATTCATTGGTATCAAAATAAAAAATATCAAGGAACCTTAAAAAAATTGCTAACATGGCATTGAGGAAGTTGGAAGAAAAACCCCATAGAACTGATTAGCACTTGAAACATCACAAAACTACTTAGAAAAAAATACAAAAAGATAAGTTTTATGAGTTTTCTTCATTGATATCTTTAATAATGCACTAAATTTCAAAGGCATCTTCTTTCCTCCCATATATTCACTAAAGGCAATCAAAGTCTTATTGATCCCTTCCCTGCTAAGATCCTGGGACATTTTCTATATATACTTACATGTACCACAAACACCTAACATTTTAGCTAATTCCTCATTTCTCCTCTAGTAATTTTATGGTATTCCTTAGTTAACACTCTCTTCTCCATCACTCTATTCAATATATCCCCATTCAAGTTATTTATGGGATCATTTAGGCATTAAAAAATGCTTCTTTGAACTTCTTTAATATAGGTTCATAATCATCCATTTATTTGAATCATTATTCTAATAAGTTAACCTATTGAAGATGGTTAAATCATCATACCTTAGGTCCTTTTCTTTTTCTTAATGAATTCCATTTTTCCTTGTCATTGTTCAACTATATTCTTTTCTAATTTTAGTTTCTCTATCCATGTTCTCATCTTTGCAATGGTATTCATTTGTTGTTATTCCTTCTTTTAACATTAATCTATCATCTAGCTTTTCTACTTCTTGTAATCTTGTTAGCTCAATATCATTTTGTTCTAACTGGTCGTCACAATTATTTTATAGCTTAGATGCTTTACTTTCCTAATCAGCTACTTCTTTATGTATTTCTATAGCAATCTTGATTATTTCTTTCCCTTCAAAAGTCATCTCCTTTATGCATTTTTCTATCACATTAGCTTCATGCTTCATCTTCTCTAGAGATGATATACCATATTGGGATAAAAGAGCTCGATGAAAAAGAAGTTGCTCTATGGTCTAGTTTGGACCTACCAATTTCATGATTTAACCTTGAAGCTATGCTAATAGTTCTTTTAACTCTTGTTTTCTCCTTTTATGATTCTCTATCCTTACTGTTGTGGTATCCACACTAGCTCTTAATTATTCAATTTATTTATCCCTTGTGGAATGCCCTATGTTTATAGTGGATATCATTTAATTTAAAAGAATCATTCCACCTTTATCCTTCTAGACCAATGGGTAGCAACTTGTACAAATTTAAAACCAATTGCATCTCTCTTGACAACATACATTATTAGGGACTTCCTCTTAGGTTTTTGTGTGTCTATTTACTGGAAGAGACACTTGAAATATAGAGGAATTAGTTTCAGGGTGATCCCACAATACTGGTTTACAATTTTTGGCCAAACTGGACATTGAACTGAATATTTTTAACTAAATTTTCACTTTCAGGCACCTATAGTGGCTAAACCATCACATTGAATTGAATTTTTGGCCAAGTGTTATATTCAAATATGATTTAAAATTGGGAAATGACCTGTAGTTGACCCCAAGTTCACAAAAATTTACAAGAATATACAGGTAATTTCATTGATGTGAAAGGAAATCATGAAGTGAACAATAGTTGACAATTCTTTGACTAATTGTTCTAGGGGAGAGGACCCAGTAGTTGTGCACCCTAACTTCATGCTTCTAATTATCCTGTACGTGGAAATTTCAAATCACTCCCAATTTTTTACAACAGCTTACTTGGGTAAAAGCACAAAGTTGTGTCACACTTTATAAAGGAAATAGCCAACACCGGTCCAACTTTTAAAATTGAATCACTAAAAAGTGGTATATATGTTTTGAATTTTGAAATGATGTAAACTAGTAAAATATGTATTTTTTAGTATATTCTATGTTTGTATTTAAATTTTTTTTTTATACTAGTTTTTAATAAATTAACACTATAATTTAGTTGTTGATAAAATGTTGAAAAATGAAGTTGCATGGGACGTCAAACTTTTTATAGTAATTTTTTTTTCTTTCAAATTTTTTGTGTGTATTCATAACTTGAAACTTTAGTGCATGGATATATTTTTTTCCAACTTTGATAAATATATATTTTAAATAAATATTAAAATGTGCGTGAATCAAAAAATAGTTGTTTCCATGGGACGCAACTTTCATATTAAATATTTATCTAAAATGGGGAAAAAATATACCATCTTGAAATAGATTCTTTTATCTAGTGCATCATATTTTTTTCAATTTTTTTTAATAAGTTTTAGTATTTTTCCTTAGCATGGTAATCAACCTAATATTTTGTGCTGATAACCTACTTTTAGTAAAAATAAAAAATAAAATATAAATAATAATTAAACTATTAAAATAAATATATTTTTGAAAACTACACTTATGGATCTACAAAAGGGTATTTTTATATTTTTAAAAAAATGTTACCTACATTCGTAAGAGTTATTGAAACTTCAAGTTTTTCAAATATATATATTTTTGGTTTAATTGGACTCAAAGTGATGCTCCATATATTTTTAGCCAACAATTTTAGTTGAAAACGTTGTGGAAGTATCTAACTTAGCTAGAATGAATCTTACTAGATCATATGTTTGACCAAAATTGATTTTTAGTTAGAAATACTTAAATTAATTGTGCTGATATGTTGGTGAAAGTGTGACACAACTTTGTGCTTTTACCCACTTGGAAAGTCCCTTGATTATATAGTTTTCATTTCAAGGGCCACATCATCAAATATGATGCCACATCAACATGCTTTTTGTCAAGTTGGTTGACCAATACTTGTGCATTCACATCATGGGTAGTTGAGCACTGATGTGGCATGACATGATTGGTTGCTTTTTAGATCAAAGGAATACATTTTGTTTAAGTTAAGGTAGTCATGTCACAACTATTAGGCATTATATAAACTACTATCACAACTATTGAAATATGCTCATCCTATGGGTCCTCTCCCTATAATTATTAGCAATTTCCAATCTCATTTAAATGAATAACTTCATGACCATTTTATAGATACCAAAGGTGTCAATAATTAGTTACAAAATCAATGGGTGCAGGGGCCTAGCTCAGGTTGGCTTCAAGTCTTTCTGTTGTAGGAGAGTGGTCACAAGTTCTAGTCTCCCCATCCTGTGTGAGCAAGGGCGTGTGATGCAGCGCCATGGTCACATTAAAAAGTTTACTAGGCAGCTGCCCGGTTTATAGGGGCAGAGTGCTATACAAGCTTAGATTTGTAGCCTAAAAAAAGAGATTACAAAATCAATAAACTTAGATTACATCATAAAATTGATTGTGTATAATTTAAAAGTAGTGGCAAATTCATTTAGCACCAACATCATTATAGTTGGCATGTGTAATGTCCCCTTTTTAGCACACTCATGTTTGCAGATGGTTAGCCTATAATTCTATCCCTCGTAGGCTAATGAGGATGGTTAGGGGGTCTTTTGGGGATTGTATTGTCTCCATTATTCAGAAACTAGTAGCTCTGACTTTCGTTCGACGTTCATAGGGGCTCTAGTGCTCAACTTACTAATTATAGTAAGTCAGGAATGGATTGAGAGGGACCCTTACTATTTTTAGTAAGGCATGTGGTTGTATGGAGATTCATCAGATTAGCTCCCAGTTCAGATGGCATGATGAGATTTGATGTATTAAAGGAGTTATTGATGTTTATTTGGCTCAAATAACATTAATTAATTAAAAGGTGATATTTTAATGTTATAACTTAAGGTTATAACTTGAGGGTCAAATCATCATTAAAATGGGGTCAAATTAAATAATTAAATGGAGGGCGCCAATCCCAAGGTTGAGGTGGAATATTTAATGGTATAAAATAATAACATTTTAATGTTATTAAAAATTAAGCTTTTGTGGAGAAAATTGACTTCTTGAGAAGGGATATATATTTGCCTTGGAGATGAAAAGTAATTCATTTTCGAGCTTTGGTGTTGATGAGTTTTGTCAGAGAGAGGAAGCCAAGGGTTTCTAAAATCAGTTTGCCATTGGAGAACGTTAACTCTCCATTGTCCAGCCTTTTGAAGTAGCGAATTATCTACTGGATTAGGCATCGGGAGGGCATCATACAAGGTGTTAGATATTTGTGCTTAAAGGTGGAGTTTTAAGCAAGGGTTTGAAGATTGATCAACTACTTGAAACTAAATTTTCGTTTGGCAGCCATTAAAATTAGAGCTGATGCACATTCTTTTCCAGATATATTGGTTGCTACAGTATCCGCACTATAGTAGACGCTACAGTAGACGTGAATAGTGTTTTCTTTAGTTGGTGGAATTAATTTCAGTGATTAGTGGAAGATTTATTCTAATTTTTTAGGTCTGATTTGAGCTAGAAATTAATAGCTAAGACAATCACATGTGATCAAAATTTCAAAGAGAAACATCCTATAGCCAATCATACTCTTCTAGGGCCTGTGTACCTTCTTGAGGGCAAACCGCTTGGACTTAGGGCCTGGTTTCTACTCCAATAGGGGCAACTAGGACTGAAATAGAGCCTTCATCAATAAAATTAGGGAGAACAATAAATCTAGGTGGTTGTGTTTCAACTATGGATGCCACAGTCAACTTTTAACAAGTTTTTATTCAAAACAAATCAATTTGATTCTTAAATCTATATGAATTTTTAATGAAAATATGCTTGTATATGAATATAGTGATGAGAATAAAAAATCCTAATACCAAAAAAAGGAGTTAATTTCCAACTTACTTGCATTACATGTTTGCTTGAATTTGTAATCTTTTCTGGTTTCTTGGAAATATCTTACAATTAAAACATAAAAATCATATATTTGTTATAAAACCCTCAAAAATTACAAAACACGAAAGAGCAGAAACAGGGTTACAAAAGTTAGAGCGAGACATGTTCTTACATTGGTATCAGAGCCTTAATCCTCCCATCTTGGAGGGTTGAAGGCACATGAGAAGTCATCACAAATATTTCACTCGTAGAAAAGGGGAATCGAAGGAAGATTAGCAAAGAGATAACCCATTTTTAGAGGAACCATTGATAGATATGGGTGACAGGTCAGAAGAGGGTCCACACAGGAATGAAAGGAGAGATGAGGATAGGGATGGTGACAAAGAAGTGAGAGAGACCTTGAGGGATTTACGGGTTGGCCAACAACAGGTAGCTGGTGTACTACAACAGCTCACAGTTCCTCTTCAGCAGTTGAATTTATCCAGGGGACAACCTCAAGATCAAGATGATGACAAGAGTGTAGTAGGGTCACAGAGAGTGTAGAGAGCACCTTCTCGCACTGTAGATAGACTGACTCGACCCACTTTTTTGAGGGAAGAGCGAGATGAGGAGAATATTGAGGAGGTTGAGGAACCAACCTATGCAGATGCATTCATGGCTGCCCATGATGAGTGGCGGCAATTGACACCAGAGGCATGTGAGCTCATGCATTTTGATTGATTTGTGTAATCAAGCATGGAGTACTACCAAGCTCGATAGGGGAATAGGCCTCAGAACCAAAACATAGACTTGAAGCACGTTGCCAGCAAGATTACCCTACCCTATTTTGATGGTAGTTGCAAGGTAACAACACATTCTTGGATTCATAGGCTGGAAACTTTCTTGACGCTTTGACCTATGTTTGAGGAAGAAGCAATCAAGTTTGCCACGTTACATTTAGAGGGAGCAACCCATGATTGGTGGTATCAGGGAATGGTTACACTACAGCACGATCGTATCACCACCTATCAAGATTTTGTGGATAGACTGGTTGATCGTTTTGATAAAAAGGATCCAGAAGTCTATTTCAGGGACTTGGCACAACTTAGGCAGAATGGCAGCTTAGAGACCTATATCAATGATTTTCAAAAGTTATCTGTAATGGTGACAAAGTTTTCAGAGAGGAGGTTGGTTGTGCTCTTCATAGAGGGCTCACTGGAGCCATTACGTGGGTGGGTTAAGGCTTTCAATCCACCAACGTTACAGGAAGCGATGAAGAAAGAAGTATGGAGTTTGCTGCCTCGAAAAGTAGGATCTCATAGAAGGATGTTCCTTCAACCAACAAAGAGGACTCTCAGCAAATTGATGAAAATAAAAAGAAACCAGTGACCATGGCAGTTGAGGAGTCACATGAGGAGTTGAGAAAAAAAATTGTGTTTTTGGTGTAAGGAACCATACACCCTAGATCATGATTTCCCTTTGAGACCTAAGGGCAAAGAAAATCGAATCATGTGGGCATACTATGAGGATTTAGATTCCGATCAACTAGCTTTAGAGGATCATTAGGATGTGTCGGCATCTGCGGATGGGAATTTGGCTCCTTTGGCATTCTTTGCTAATGTTTAGGATGAGGCCACATTTAGGTTTAAGGGGACAATTAATGGGCAACATTGTGTTGCTATGCTAGATACAAGGGCAACACATAATTTTATTGATTAGGGTTTCGCGGCTAGATGCAGACTTCAGGCCGAGAACTATGATGGATTCAGAGTTCGAGTGGTTGATGGATACACCCTCGCATGCACCAGGCGGGTTACTAATCTCACTCTAATGTTGAACAACTATGAGTTACATTCTGATTTATATGTAGTCAACATGGGTGAGATTAATATTGTTCTGGGCATGAAATGGCTCCAAGACCTGGGAGTATTTACCCTCGATGTACCTAAGGTGGAGATGCCATTTGAGGTTGATGGCAGGAAACACGTGTTGAGAGGAATCACAGATGGGAGCTTGCATTCTATCTCTCTCCGTAGAGAGGAGAAAAGGGAGAGAGAGTAGGAGATAATTCAGGAGGAGTCCACGTTAGCTGATGACTCCAAGGGTTCAGAGTTGTATGCTTTAGATCAACATGGTGGTGTTGTTTAGTTTGTGAACAACCCCTTGTTTGAGGTAGATGTTACATAATCTTATGATAACCCACTTTTCGAGTTAGACATGTTGATTCCACTCTTGACCCAGACTTTGAGCTGAGCGCTGATT
The DNA here is from genome assembly GCA_007258455.2 of Sequoia sempervirens. NCBI lineage: Eukaryota > Viridiplantae > Streptophyta > Pinopsida > Cupressales > Cupressaceae > Sequoia > Sequoia sempervirens. Next base: position 174,125 of record VDFB02335286.1, read on the forward strand.
GTAGTGTTTGGGATCCTTCTAGTGTATTAGGGTTTTAGAAAAGGCTCGCAAAGGAGTTTTCTGAAGTATACATAGTGAGGAGTGCATACAGTTTCACTTTTGACCCTCATGTGCATGACCTATTTCAGATGCACAGTCCTGTGGTGCAGGCATTTGACAACAGTTATGACAGTTTGCCTTGCACAAAGTATGGAAGCAAAAATGGACAGTCTTTTGTATCGCTTCCTTCTGAGACTCATACTCTTGCAACACCGAACGACGAGTTTGAGTCGGCTCAACGGGTTCAACCAGTTGTTTTGAGGAGAGGGTTGCGGGAGTAGTTTGATGATAGTAGGGACATTGCATAGTTCTACTCATGGGATCCTGGTGGAACAATATTACAGAGGAGTATTGATTGGCAGTTGAGATTGCTTGGGGACAAGCAATTTCAAGGAGGGTGGAATGTAATGTCCCCTTTTTAGCACACTCATGTTTGCGGATGGTTAGCCTATAATTATGGCCCTCGTAGGCTAATGCGGATGGTTAGGGGGTCTTTTGGGGATTGTATCGTCTCCATTATTCAAAAACTAGTAGCTCTGACTTTTGTTCGGCGTTCACAGGGGCTCCAGTGCTCAACTTACTAATTATAGTAAGTCAGGAATGGATTGAGAGGGACCCTTACTATCTTTAGTAAGGCATGTGGTCGTATGGAGATTCATCAGATTAGCTCCCAGTTCAGATGGCATGATGAGATTTGATGTATTAAAGGAGTTATTGATGTTTATTTGGCTCAAATAACATTAATTAATTAAAAGGTGATATTTGAATGTTATAACTTGAGGGTCAAATCATCATTAAAAGGGGGTCAAATTAAATAATTAAGTGGAGGGCGCCAATCCCAAGGTTGAGGTGGAATATTTAATGGTATAAAATAATAACATTTTAATGTTATTAAAAATTAAGCTTTTGTGGAGAAAATCGACTTCTTGAGAAGGGATATATATTTGCCTTGGAGATGAAAAGTAATTCATTGTTGAGCTTTGGTGTTGATGAGTTTTGTCAGAGAGAGGAAGCCAAGGGTTTTTGAAATCAGTTTTCCATTGGAGAATGTTAACTCTCCATTGTCCAGCCTTTTGAAGTAGTGAATTATCTACTGAATTAGGCATCAGGAGGGCATCATACAGGTGTTAGATATTTGTGCTTAAAGGTGGATTTTTAAGCAAGGGTTTGAAGATTGATCAACTATAAACCTGAAGTTTCGTTTGGTAGCCATTAAAATTAGAGTTGATGCATTCTTTTCCAGATATATTGACTACTACAGTATCCACGCTATAGTAGACGCTACAGTAGACGTGAATAGTGTTTGCTTTAGTTGGTGGAATTAATTTCAGTGATTAGTGGAAGATTGATTCTAATCTTTTAGGTATGATCTGAGCCAAAAATTACCAGCTGAGACAATCACATGTGATCAAAATTTCAAAGAGAAACATCCTACAGCTAGTTGTACTCTTCTAGGGCCTGGCGTACATTCTTTAGGGCAGACCGCTTGGATTTAGGGCTTGGTTTCTACTCCAACAGGGGCGGCCAGGACTGAAATAGAGCCTTCATCAATAAAATCAGGGAGAACAATAAATCTGGGTGGCTGCGTTTCAACTATGGATGCCACAGTCAACTTTTAACAGGTTTTTATTCAAAATAAATCAGTTTGATTCTTAAATCTGTATGAATTTTTAATGAAAATCTTCTTGTATATGAATATAGTGATGAGAATAAAAAGTCCTAATACCAAACAAAGGATTTAATTTCTAGCTTACGTGCATTACATGTTTGCTTGAATTTGTAATCTCTTATGGTTGCTTGGCAATATCTTGTAAAAAACACAAAAATCATGTATTTGTTATAAAACCCTCAAAAATTACAAAACACGAAAGAGCAGAAATAGGGTTACAAAAGTTAGAGTGAGACGTGTTCTTACAACATCTAGATATTTGAAATATGGAATATTCTTTACTGGATTCACACCTTTGCAAAGTTGATAGCTCGCAGAACATTTCATTCCAGTAGATATCAAACTAAAAAACATCAAGGAACCTTAAAAATTTTGCTAACATGGCATTGATGAAGTTGGAAGAATAAACCCCATAGAATCAATTGGCACTTGAAACGTCACAAAACTACTAAGAAAATTACACAAAGATAAGCCTTATGAGTGTTCTTCATTGATATCTTTAATAATGCACTAAATTTCAAAGGCATCTTCTTTCCTCCCATATATTCACTAAAGGCAATCAAAGTCTTATTGATCCCTTCACTACTAAGATCCTCAGACATTTTCTATATATACTTACATGTACCACAAACATCTAATATTTTAGCTAACTCCTCATTTCTCTTCTAGCAATTTTATGATATTCCTTAATCAACACTCTCTTCTCCATTACTCTATTCAATATATGCCCATTCAAGTTATTTATGGGATCATTTAGGCATTAACAAATGCTTCTTTGAACTTCTTTACTATAGGTTCAACATCATCCATTTATTTGAATCATTATTTTTATTAGTTAACCTATTGATGTTAGTCCAATTAAGCGTGGGGGAAATAAGACTTGGGTTGGATCAAGCTTGTGGGGTCCTAATAGATGTGTTTGATTGGTTTATAGGGTGTGGCAAGGGTTGGAAACATTGATTTCCTTAAAAACCTCATGAGAGAGTTGCTAAAATGAGTTGCCAAGTTAGTTTGAGAAAAGTGGAAAGCCAACGTAATTTATTATATATAAATGGGAATGTTACAAAACCCTAGTTCAAGCTTGAGCATCTTGTGAGTAACTTGGAAGAAAACCTTCGGTTATAGCTCAATTAAGTACAAAAAGTTATTAGAGAATTGTCCCAATAACAGTAACAAAGCATACACTTGTATGACTAATTCAACCTATGAGTTTCCAAAATACAGACCCCTTTACATTTTAAACATACCCTTTATACAATTCCAGACATTTGATCCATATTTCAAAAAACATCACTAGATATAGATTATGCCCATACACAGTTATGATCTTTTTACATTGTTTCACATTTGAAAATTCAAATTTTACAAAATTTGCCTATTGGAGGCATTCATGGCACAGTCTTCCACAATAGTAGTATGTTCACATTACAGGTTAATGACACACCTTACAAACCATCAAGGTAACTTAGAATAACCAATCTATATTATTCTAAATGACACAAAATGATGAGATGGTAATGCAAACTATAAAAGGCCTTAGAATAACCAATCTATATTGTTTGTAATCTATTATACCTCTCAAAGGATTAGAGCTGGCTATTGTTGTGTAGGTCATGATCGAAATGCGTGCAGGAATATACATAAAAATGGGAAAATAGAAATCTATATTGTCACAATAGAAAAGATGCTTAAACTAACAAATCTATATTAATCTAAACAGCTTGAATGATGATGAATTGGTGATACAAACTATAAAAGATGCTTAGAATAACCAATCTATATTATTCTAAATGACACAAAATATGATGAGATGGTAATACTGAAGAGCTATAAAGATGCTTAGAATGTAATCTATGTTGTTTGTAATCTATGTACCTCTCCGAAAGGATCAAAGCTGGCTATTGTTGTAGCAGGTCCATGATCAATCGTGCCAGGAATATTGCAAAAATGGGAAAATGAGAAATCTATATTGTCACAATACAAAAGATGCTTAGACTAACAAATCTATATTAATCTAAAAAACCTAAATGATGATGAATTGGTGATGCAAACTATAAAAGACGCTTATAATAACCAATCTATATTGTTGTAATTTGTTGCATACCTCTCTGAAAGGATCAGAGTTGGCTATTGTTGCAGTAGGTCCATGATCAATTATGTCAAAAATATCGAAAAAGTGCATACAAAATATCACTATTAAAGACACCTGCATTGCAATAGTATACAAAATATTAGTATTAAATAAAGAACACTAATGAACTTAAGCATAATGAACGTAAGCATTGTACCTTCCATTCTTGAAAATGTTATTCAAGTGTGCCTGAAGGGTCATCTCTTTGCTTAAGAGTATCCAATATTGCTTCATGATCAACATTACTAAGTGTCCATGGTTGTTTTTGTCTTTGGTGCGGCTTAATTCTTCAACAACAAC
>VDFB02335286.1:182739-211532 GCA_007258455.2 Sequoia sempervirens
AAAATTTAATGCCTAGGGATTAGCCTGAGCTTGCTTTGGAATTTGGTTCGGACCTACCAATCCTAAGAAGTCAACACAAAAAACATGTTTAACAACTTACCTTGCTTTTCTAAACTTCACCCATGTGGTTGACAACTTTTTTTTACCCAAAATTGATGAAACGAAAGGGTTTGTAAAGGAGCTTCTCAGCTTTCCACCAATATAAATTATACTTTACTTTGAATCTAATAAAAATTATTATTCATTTTCTATTAGAATTCGACTAAAGTCCTAATTGATAGCGATTGAAAAACATCTATATCTTTCAAGCGGTATCACATTTTTGAATCCAAAACATGCATCACATTCTATGCTTCACATACTATAGGATTAAAAATTAAATGAATTTCATGAAGTTTTGACCAAGTTAAGGTGGTCGGACATACAAGTTTTTATATTTTTTTAAAAGTTGTAATAAAAATTCATAATTAATTATTTACTTGGAAAAAATTATTAAAAATATGCATCACATCGGACATGAGTCCTCTACTTATATCTAAAATATTATAAAGAAATATTATCATTTTATTATGGTCAAGGTGGTCAGATAGACACCTACTTCTTATTTTTTCTTTGAAATTTAAGTACTACTGCATTAAAATTTCAATTTTTCACCAAATAGATTTTTTTTTAGAAAAATAAACCTAGTAGTTTAGAAACTACATTCAATTTTCCACAGATTCTATTCTTACATATTTTTGAAATAATATAGATAACTTATTCAAATTTTTACGTCAAGTTGCCTAACTCTGATTTTTCTGAATTTTCATTGCCACTTAAGGGTCTGTTTTTTCCATGATGATCCTCCACATACTTTGGTATCAAACTAAAAAATATCAAGGAACCTTAAAATTTTTGCTAACATGGCATTGATGAAGTTGGAAGAATAAACCCCATAGAATCAATTGGCACTTGAAACATCACAAAACTACTTAGAAAATTACACAAAGATAAGCCTTATGAATGTTCTTCATTGATATCTTTAATAATGCACTAAATTTCAAAGGAATCTTCTTTCCTCCCATATATTCACTAAAGGCAATCAAAGTCTTATTGATCCCTCCACTACTAAGATCCTAGGACATTTTCTATATATACTTACATGCACCACAAACATATAATATTTTAGCTAATTCCTCATGTCTCTTCTAGCAATTTTATGATATTCCTCAATCAACACTCTTCTCCATTACTCTATTCAATATATCCCCATTCAAGCTATTTATGGGATCATTTAGGCATTAACAAATGCTTCTTTGAACTTCTTTAATATAGGTTCATCATCATCCATTTATTTGAATCATTATTTTGATAAGTTAACCAATTGATGGTGGTTAAATCATCATACCTTTGGTCCTTTTCCTTTTGCGTAATGAATTCCATTTTTCCTTGTCATTGTTCAACTATATTCTTTTCTAATTTTAGTTTCTCTATCCATGTTCTCATATTACCAATGGTTTCATTTGTTGTTATTCCTTCTTTTAACATTAATCTATCATCTAGCTTTTCTACTTCTTGTAATCTTGTTAGCTCAATATCATTTTGTTGTAACTAGTCATCACGATTATTTTATAGCTTAGATGCTAAATACTTTCCCAATCAACTACTTCTTTATGTCTTTCTATAACAATCTTGATTATTTCTTTCCCTTCAAAAGTCATCTCTTTTATCCATTTTTTTATCACATTAGCTTCATGTTTCATCTTCTCTAGAGATGATATACCATATTGAGATAAAAGAGCTCGATGACAAAGAAGTTGCTCTATGGTCTAGTTTGGACCAGCCAATTTCATGATTTAACCTTGAAGCTATGCTAATAGTTCTTTTAACTCTTGTTTTCTCCTTTTATGATTCTCTATCCTTATTATTGTGGTATCCACATTAGCTCTTAATTATTTAATTTATTTATCCCTTGTGGAATGCCCTATGTTTATAGTGGAAATGATTTAATCTAAAAGAATCATCCCACTTTTATCCTTCTAGACCAATAGGTAGCAACTTGTACAGATTTAAAACCAATTGCATCTCTCTTGACAACAAACATTATTCGAGACTTCCTCAAGATTAGGTTTTTGTGTGTCTATTTACTAGAAGAGACTTTTGAAATATAGAGGAATTAGTTTCACCTATTGTGCATTTTGAACTTCACTTGATAGCCAATCAAGGATCTTCCAATCTCTTTTCCTTCCATCTATGATTATTTTTCTACCATTTATTCTTGTTTCTTTGTGGGTGACCTTGGTTGCTCTGGTAAAACTTCTTTTTTAATATTTTCTTACATTGATTGTTCTCCCTTTTCAAGGGGAATACTATCTTGTACTTGCTCATGTTGAAATTTCTCCTTATTAGTTTTATTAATGTTTTGACCTACTTCCATCTTTATAAGAACATCATCCTTTCGTTTACCTGCTACTTGTTCAATATGAACTAAAGGATTAACCTCTTTATTAAGTTGCAAGAATTTCTAAAAATAGTATCATCCCTATTTATTTTCTGTTAAGAAGTCTTCTTAATAATATCCTTAATAATATCTTGAAATCTAAAATAAATATTATCTTCTAGATTGATGACTCAAATTTCAAAGCTTGAACTATTCTCTTTATTTATTATCTAGCTATTCAATTACAACATTTACCACAACTTTTAATTAGTAAAGAACTAGTTCAATATTGATTCTTTCCTTTAAATGTACATTTCTTTAAAAAGACCAAGAGAAAAGTTCTTTTTAACTTTTATTCCTTTTTATACAATGTAAACATGACGTACATATCATTATAGTAATGATCGATGCTCTAAACCCTTCATAATTCCCACGTCTAGTTTTATTATGGCCCCACCTACGACATCACAAATGTATGATGGGTGGGTATGGATGTATGGAAGCATCTCTTAAGAGGTGCATACATTAGGGAGAATAGCCACGTATGCATCTCACATGACTTCACATTATTGACATTGATAAGTAGTAGATATTTTTCACGTATGAAATTTACGCGACTTCAAGGATTTCTAACCTATATTAAGATGGCCGCTCGCTGGATAATTCGTGTGGTATGGTTTGTTTAGAAATGTCGAGAAGACAAATGAGCGAAGGCATGTCGATTCCAACGCTGTGGTTAGGCTTGGCTGTGGAATTCACGTTAACCACTGCCAATCCAATAATTCATGACAACAGTTCTTTTTCTTCTGATGTCTTTGCTTTACATAGCACTATAATGGATGGAACATCTTCTGTTGTGAAAGGTCGTATGCTGCTGGTGAATCATGCTTTTGATGAGGGAGACGTGAAGGGTCTACTATCTTTCAGAAATGGCATTACAGTCGACCCCACCCAATCGCTCTCCAGCTGGACTTCTACTAATGCAGAAAACTTGTGCTTGTGGAATGGTGTCCGGTGCAGAAAGCATTCCAATAGTGTCGTGGCGGTAATTTTGCCTCACTTGGGACTGGAAGGTACCATTTCTCCCTCCATAGGAGCCCTCTCCTTACTGCACACTCCGAATCTCACTAATAATTCATTCACCAGAAGGATTCCGCCTCAGTTTGGCCAGCTGAAAGCCTTAAGTATAATAGACCTTAGTTTTAATGGACTAGAAGGTTTCATCCCCAAATCTCTCTCGAACTGCACGCACCTTCGGCGGATTAGACTTCTGTAAACAACTTGACCGGGAGCATACCTGGAGAATATGGTGGTCTGAGCAACTTGGAGCATCTCCGTTTGTACTCAAATAGTCTGACTGGAAGCATTCCAGTGTCTTTGAGCAACTGCACACATCTTCAAGTGATTTCACTTGGAGAAAACAATTTGACTGGGACAATACCGCCAGAATTTGGCCGCCTGGGCATGCTGGAAAGCCTCTTCTTGGAGAACAATCATCTAGGTGGAAGAATTCCAATTTCTCTCAGCAACTGCACACATCTTCAAGTGATTTCACTTGGAGAAAACAATTTGACTGGGACAATACCGCCAGAATTTGGCCGCCTGGGCATGCTGGAGAGCCTCTTCTTGGGGAACAATCGTCTAGGTGGAAGAATTCCAATTTCTCTCAGCAACTGCACTTCTCTCCTTAAATTGAGCATTGGCTACAACAATCTCACGGGTTCAATTCCTCCTGTTTTGGGCTCGATAAAAGGTCTGTCATATCTATACTTTGAAGGCAACATGCTGACTGGTAATATTCCTCATTCTCTCAGTAATTGCTCTGAATTGTACTATATTGCATTTTCTCACAACGGCTTGACTGGAGGCATTCCCTCTGAACTGGGTAGGTTGGACAAGTTACAATACCTTTACCTGATGTCTAACAAGTTGCTGCATATTCCAGCGTTTCTAGGTAATTGTTCTTCCCTTAAAGTATTGTTTCTGGGTGATAACATGCTGTCTGGCCCCATACCACCTCAACTAGGAAATTTGAAAGAGCTTGTTCAATTGTCATTGTATGGCCCCGGACATCTAACTGGCAATATTCCTCAAGAATTAGGAAACTGTAGTATAATCTTGGATGGATTGATATAGGACTAAACCAAATCAAGGGACCACTGCCCATGAGTATCTCGAAGATTCCTCTTACAACCCTTGCTTTAGGCCGCAATCTTTTTGAAGGTGGATTACCATATGCCGTCTTCAATATGACCCAGTTGACCTATTTACAACTTGGTGGAAATAAATTCAACGGATCCGTTCCAGAGGAGATAGGAAAATTAAACAAGCTCGTCTCTTCGAGTCTTGGTACAAATAGATTAACAGGTGTCCTACCCGAAGGAATACGCCATTTAAGAAATCTTGAACGACTGTACCTTGACAAAAACAATTTTAAAGGGACAATTCCACTGGCCATAGGAGAGTTCCAATATTTGGAAATGCTGCATATGTTTAGAAACAATTTTACTGGACCTATACCTCATAGCATTGGTCAGCTCGAGAATCTTAAGCAGCTTGTCATCTACAGCAATAAACTTTCTGGTGGTATTCCTCAAAGCATTGGTGGGTTGATTTCACTAGAGATATTAGATGCATCTGATAATCAGCTAACAGGCGCAATTCCGCAATCCATAGGGAAGTGCAATCGTCTAACTGATCTGGTACTGGCCAACAACCTTTTTTCCGGAATACTTCCAGCAACACTGGTTAACTGCACGACTCTAAAGAGGCTAAAGCTGTCAAATAACTCATTCCATGGAGATCTAGAAATTGGATTCTCTTCTTCTATGGAAGTTCTGTCTGTTCATTCTAACAACTTTTCTGGGACCCTGCCTCCATCGTTGGCCAATTGTAGGCAGCTTAAGCTACTTGATTTCAGCAACAATAGATTTACAGGTGAGTTTCCTTCGGACTTGCTTGCAAATTGTCTAGAGCTGAGAGTTGTAAGCCTTGGCTCCAATATGCTCAAGGGGAATATTCCTCTAGGGATAAACAATCTCAGCAGATTGCAGGTGTTGGACTTATCCAATAATAAGTTTTCTGGGAAAATTCCTTCTGCTCTGGAGGGCCTGCAGGGATTTAAAAACCCTGGAATTTCACAAGTGAATGCCAGTACACTCTATGAGGATCTACCGAGCATAAAAATGAAAGGAAACGTGTACTCACTAGAATATGTGCTGGCGGCAAACACTATACTTGATCTGTCAAACAACAATTTAAATGGGGAAATACCAGCAAGCATCGGGAATCTGTCTCAGATGAGGTTGTTAAATCTAAGTGGAAATCATCTGAAAGGTGGGATACCGGCATCTCTGGGGAAAATATCAACCTTGGAGCAGTTGGACTTGTCCCAGAATAATTTGAGCGGACAGATACCCGAAGAATTGTCTAAATTGTACCTCTTGAGCTATTTCAATGTTTCATTCAATAGTCTATGTGGGCATATACCAGGACCGTAGTTTGCAACTTTTGATACAATATTTTACCGAGGAAACCCACCTTGTTTGTGCGGCTACCCTTTTCCAAGGTGCAGAAAAGTTACATTGGTTCCACCACCACCATATGCGAAGAAGTCATTGTGGAGCAGGCTAGATAAGCATGTCTCAGTGCTTGCTGTGGGATTGGGGTGGGGCATTGGATTTGTTGGAACAATTTCAGTCATAATTTGGGGGCACAGACTTTGGCGTTGTATTAGGGCCTTCAAAATCAAAGGTTTTTATGGAGTTACAGGTTCGCAAACATGTAGCTGGAGTTTGAACTACAGCCCTGTTTTCACATTTCACTCATCCACATCCATATCAATAGCCACTGGTTAGTTGCTCTATCTATTCTTTATTTTCAAATTGTTTAGGTTTCACCTCACTTCTTGGAAGACATAGCAGTTTAGTATTGTGCTCCAAAATAGGAAATTATTGTTTATATTAATGCTTCTGCCTGAATGTTTCTTGCAACAATCTTTGTGGGAACGCAGTTGATAACAGGCGATGAAAATTTGGCACCGGATTCAGTGGAACAAGTGTGTGGTAGCTGTGTAGGATAATAAAACATGTGGTTTAGCTTTTACTCTAAGCCAACATTATTACGATATGTTTTAAATTTTATTATATTGTCAAAATTAATGTAATATGCAATTGATGTGATCTTTTATTAGTTTCTGTACTATTACAATCACTACATTTATCAATGAGATCGTGTTGTTTAAATTTTTTTTTGTCATTTTCTTATAGTCAAGATTTTCGCTCAAATTATTTGAGCTGGAAAAATATGGTTTATCTCTTTTTCTATTGGTTTGAGTAGTGCGATTTTTTATTTTTCATTTAGTAAATTAGGGAAATATGGGGACTTTTGAGACTTTATATATTGTGGCAAATATTTTTTCAGGGGATGCATATAGCGCGAGTTTTGGCGGTGGGCTAGTGTGTACTGAAGCAGTGAATGCATGTTTAATGCATTAAATGCAAACTTTGTGATATGTGTTGGACAATTGGTGCGTACACAAGCAGATGATGCATAGTTAATCTATGAAATATGAGGCAAGTGCTTGTTTTTTGCTTATTGTTTGTTTATTGTTTGTTGAGAAGCTTGTCTTGCTATTTCCGACGCTAGTGATTCTGTGCAATGCTTGAACGAGGGAGGAGTTGAAGGAACGCTGTGCAACTGGTGAGTGGGCCGTCTGTTTGTTTTTTATATTTGAAATCTTAGGCGAGTGTTGGGTTTTGTTTGTGTTTATTATCGTTTGCTTATTGTTCGCTGAAAAACTTGTGGGTTTTTTAGCTGTTGGTTGCGGTTTTGCATGTTCGTTATTCTGTAATAGTGCAGTGGTCGTGAATGGATTTGTTGAGTGTTTATGATACTTGATAGCTAGAAGAATTGCTTGTTGTTGGAAGGGCTAGCGGGGCAAGTGAATACATTAAATTATATTTGCTTTGAGCAAGGTTTGCTAAACTATGGAGGCAGAGAATGCGTTAATTATGTGTTTTTTGCTTGAGTTGCTAGCAGACATTCAGGAAAGATCGGAAAGTAGAATGTGCGAGATGTGTTTGAGGGCTGATGGGTAGAGAAGCAGTAAATGCATAGATAATTCATGAAATGTGAGGCGAGAGATGGGTTTTAGTTCTGCTTAGTTCTGTTCTTCAATGTTTGTTATTTTGTGGCAGTGTACTATTCGCGAGTGGCTTTTTTATGTGTTTATGATGCTTGGTTGGTGTTGCAAGGGTTAATAGGGAGTGCTTGGTAAAATTTATGATGTTGGTGTTTTTTTTGCAATATTTATTATTGTTTGTTTATCGTTCATTGAAAAGCCTATGGGTTTTTTAGCTGTTGGTTGCGGTTTTGCATGTTCGTTATTCTGTAAAAGTGCAGTGGTCGTCAATGGCTTCGTTGTGTGTTTATATTCAATACTTGATAAGTAGAAGTATTGCTTCTTGTTACAAGGGCTAGCAGGGGAAGTGGGTACATTAAATTACATGTGCTTTGAGCAAGGTCTTGTGGACTGTGGGGGCAGTGAATGCGTTAATTATGTTTTTATTGCTGGAATGGTTAGTACGGTATGTGGAAGCCTCAGAAAGCAAGATGTGCAAGATGCCTTGGAGTGATGGTGGGTGCAGAAGTAGCAAGTACATAGTCAATTCATGAAATGTGAGGCGAGAGCTGGGTTTTATTTGTGCTTGTTCTTGTTTGTTTGTTGTTTGTTAAAAAACTTGTGTGTTTTTAGGTTGGTCTATTTTTTTGCAAAATTTATTATCGTCTGTTTATTGTTCATTGAAAAGCTTGTGGATTTTTTAGCTGTTGGTTGTGGTTTTCCATGTTTGCTATTCTATAGAACTGTAGTGTCTGTTAATGGCTTTGCTATGTGTTTAAGATACTTGTTAACTAGAAGTATTGGTTGTTGTTACACGGGATAACATGCCAAGTGGGTACATTATCTTGTGGAACATGGGGACAATAAATGCGTTGATTATGTGTTTATGATGCTTGGTTGCTATTACAAGGGCTAATGTGAGATGCTTGGAAATATTTATCATGTTGGTCTATTTTTTTGCAATAAAATCGTTGTTTGTGTGGTTAAGGCTTATGAATAGCATATTATTTCTCATGGGTTGTGGTCATTTGCTTAATTTGTCCCTATAACAAGAATGATTAGTTGCAATTGAAGTTGGAGGTAGAGTTGTATATGAGCGCAAATATACTTCGCTGTTGAGCGAGGGACTGGAAGGTCAGATTCTTGTATCATTCTTCCCCTTTGTTTCCAATGAATTTTAAGTTTTCCAATGTGCATAAAATTTATGCTTTGGAAGAGTTGTGAACGATAAAGGATAAGCTTGGTTCAGGAATCTGACTTACTGAATAGACAAATGAGCATAGTGGATGGCATGTCATGCGATTCATAAACATGAAACTTTTATCATTCAAAAGCAGGTTACTATTGCAATTGGTAGTTTGTGTCGATAGGAATTTTTATAGTTGTATTTGTTGAATTTGCTTTTCAAATAGTTGCTTGTTGTTGTTAAATTTCCTTTTTGTTTGTTTATTGCTTGTTGAAGAGATTGTCTATTTTTAGCTTTCTATGTCCTTATTGTTAGAGGGGCTACAATTGTTGAATTTGCTTTTGAATTGGTTGCTATGTTAGACAGATTGCATTGTTTAAAGTAATGTCTTTTCCCTATAGTTGGAATTTAAGGAAATATTTTGGTTAATGAGTATGGAAGCAGTGAATGAATAGTTAATTCATGAAAACTTAGGCGACTGCTAGGTTTTGTTTGTGCTCATTATCGCTTGTTTTTCTTTTTTTGAAAAGCTTGTGGGTTTTTCAACTTTTGGTTGTGCTTTTGCATGTTTTCCAATTTGTAAAAGTGTAGTGGTTGTGAATGGCTTGGCTGTTTGTTTATGATACTTGATAACTAGAAGTATTGGTTGTTGTTAGAAGGGCTAATGAAGCAAGTGGGCAGATTAAATTACATATGCTTTGAGCAAGGTCTTGTAGGCTGTGGGGGCAGACATGCAAAAGGCTAAAAAACCCACAAGCTTTTCATGAGTCAAACGACAATAACTAGAAACAAAACCCACCACCTGGCTAACATTTCATGAATTAACTATACGTTCACTACATGTATACACATAGTTGAGAAAACCTTGCTCAAACCGTTTACTTTTCCTTGTAATGCTTCTACTTATCAAGTATAAAAAATAAACAGACAAGCCAGTCACTAGTTGCACACCGTTCATGCAGCTTGTTCATTGATTAAGCAGTGCACAAAATGGAAAACATCGAAGATGAAAACGAAGAACAAAAAATTTTCAACAAACAATTAAAAAACAATAAACGAAAACCAACCCTCTAATACATGTCGCACAATTTTCTTTCTGACCTTTGCTCATTAGCTACCAGTGCAATAAACACATAGTCAATGCATTCAACTTTTATAGAATAACAAACATGCAAAAGCGCAATTGAGAGCCAAAAAACCCACAAGAACATGATGGCTGGTTGCTATTAGAAGGGCTAATGGGAAATGCTTGCAAAAATTTATAATGTTTCTATATTGTTTTGCAAATTTTATTATTGTTTCTTTGGTCCAGGTTTATGAATAACGTATTATTTGTCATGCATTGTGAAAAGTGTAGTGGTCGTGAATGACTTGGCTATTTGTTTACGATACTTGATAACTAGAAGTATTGGTTGTTGTTAAATGGGCTAACGGGGTAAGTGGGCACATTGAATTACATATGCTTTGAGCAAGGTCTTGTAGGCTGTGGGGGTAGTGAATGCGTTAATTATGTGTTTATTGCTTGAGTGGCTATTACCCTATCAATAAGCATGATGGTTGGTCGTTGTTAGAAGGGATAATGGGAAATGCTTGCAAAAATTTATAATGTGTGTATTGTTGTGCAAATTTTATTATTGTTTTTGTGGTTCAGGTTTATGAATAGTGTATTATTTGTCATGGATTCTGCTCATTTCTTTAGTTTTGTCATGTGTCTCTAGTATTCATTTCCTTGTAAGCAAAATAACAAAGTAGAAGTAGATGACAAATTTTGTAGATAAGTGTAATTATGCATTGTAGAGCAATGAATGCAATGTTTTCTAGGTCTAGGATTGCATTGCACAGTTGTTATGTTAGGTGAGCTATGATCTGCAAATATTGTAGAGAACATTTTGTAGAATAATTGTTATGGCTTAGTAGAGTTCGTCAGCTACCAAATATTTGTGAAAATACATAGAGTTCTATTTTGCTAATTTACTTAAACAAAGATGAGTAGAAGACTTGTTAGCATTCAATGCATTAGCTGTAGATCGAATGACAAGGTTGCCATTTCCAATGTGCATTATACAACTGCAATAGTGGTCTGGTTTGATTGCAATAGTGACTTGATTTTGAGAAAAATGCTATTGACATTAAATGCATGATGGAAAAATACTTGGTTGGCCAGTGAAATTTGATTGTCTCGCAATAGGCCTACTATTGATTTAAGCTTCAGTATATTAGAAAAAACATGGGAACATTGTATACTCGACATTTATGAACACATTTTGGATGTTTGAAAGGCATTAAATTTATTTGTTTTGCAAGTGATATGGGGAAATCAGAATACCTTGTAGTATGTGAATTGTGAACAAGTGTAAATGGTAATGCTCGTGTATGATTTGCTGTGCTGCACACATTGTGAATGTCAAACGAGTGCATGAATGGTGAGAATGGAAAAAGTGTTACATGTGACCATGTGAGAATATAGACTTGGAACACATTTGTCCATTGATTGATGCATTAGAATAGTAGTATGTTGTTGCTATATAGAGAAATATTGTTTAATATCTTTCTCAGTGTACAGACTTATAATACATTAACTGTGGCTTGATTGCTTTGATGGACACTAGCTCTTAATAACAAATCCTGTAAAAGTTGGATTTAATGACTCAATGTTTGCAAAAATCCATGGTGTTGTTCTCTTTCGCTTCAATATGTATCATTTTGCTGGTAAAGCTGGTACAATTTGCATGTAGACATTAAATATTTATGACAATCTGGTCTTCTCTTTTTTGTTATGCTTTTGTTGCTGGCTCTTTTGTCTATATTACTATATCTCATGTTCTGTCACTTAAAACTTTCTGCTGTTGTTTGTTTTCTAGATGACATGTTTTCCCTTCGTATGCCAGACAATACTTTATTTCCTTATGTTTCAATTTAAATGGATTAAATTTTGGTGTTGCAATTTTTCAGTATGCAATGTATTAGTAATACAAAACGTGCATGTTTTTAAAGTACAATTTGCTATTGCATATATTGTATTTTAATTCGTCATACTTAGTTGGCTTATACTTAGTTTCTATTTTGATTATTTTCGTATACAAAGAGGAATGACATAGCTACTATATGCAATAGAGAGAGAGAGAGATATATAATATATCTAAGGCGTGAAACATTAGATTGATACTTGATTGAGTTCTATTTGAGCTATTTTACTAGTTGCCTAGTTTGTGTGGATAAGTCAACAAGCAATAACACCCACTTTATAAAAGAACACAATGAATGCAAACAACTTGTTTACTATTGCATTTTCTGTATTTTCTTTTGAAATAGTTGCTTGATCAATGAAATTCAAGTGTTCAAAATATTCTGAACTTTTTCCTAGAGTTGGGATTTAAGGACATATTTTTTTGTGTTTGAAAATTATAATTTACCTCTTTTTCTATTGGTTGTACTAGGTCTATTATTCATTTTTGTAGCACGATAATGTCTATCTAAGCAATGAATTCAGAGTAAATGCACTAGATGCTTGTAGAAGGAAGAATACCTAGGTTAAATATCTAAAAGATTATTGCTTTATTTGGTAACAATAGACTATGAGACATTGGCATTGGTCCCTATCGCTAGTATTACAGTGACACCTTACACACAATGTTCAAATTATAGAATTTGATTATAAAATTTCATTATAGAAATATTTAGTTTATTGCTTATTGTTACAAGGGCTAACGAGCCAAGTGGGTATAGTAAATTACATATGCTATAAGCAAGTTCTTGTCAACAGTGGGGGCAATGAACATGCTAATTTTCTTTATTCTTCACTGAATTCATTGTAAACAAAGGGAAAGAACGATACAAGAATATGATCTTCCATTTCCTTGATCAACAATTAACTATATTTGTAGTTACATAGATCTTTTCCTTTCTCTTCAGTTGCACAAAAACATGTTACTTTTGCAATCAAGAATATGCATAATTACAATCACCAGATATGCAATTCATTGCTTAAGTATTTGTGAAAAGCCCTCTGGCAAAAGTTTCCCAATTTGCATTTAGCAATTAAATATTTGAAAAAATATACAATGTTGTATTTTCCTAATTTGCTTGAACAAAATTGAATAGTAGACAAAGTAGCATTCATTGCAATAGCTATAGATTGATAGACAAGCATCCCATATCCAACACATAGTATACAATTACAAAGTTGACCTGGTCCAACATGCAGTGAATGTATAGTTAATTCATGAAATGTTAGGTGAGTGATGGGTTTTGTTTTTATTTATTGTCTTTTAACCCATGAAATATTAGGCGAGTGCTGGCTTTTTTTTGTTTATTATTGTTTATTTATCGTTCGTTGGAAAGCTTGTGGATACTTTAGCCTTTTGCATGTTCGTTACTTTGTAAAATTCGAGTACAGATGAATGGGTTCGCTGTGTCTTTATGATACTTGATAACCACAACTAATTCTTGTTGTCCTTAAATCTCAACTATAGAAAAAAAGGCAAAAATATTTTAAACATTACAATTTGAGTGTCAATCCGAATATTTGAAAAGCAAGTGCAATCAATGTAATAGTAAACCTACCATTCAGTAGGAGCTAATAAAAGAAAAAATGTTTATATTATACAATTTGATACATTATCAAAGGTTGTGTATCATTCATTTTTGTTAAAGCAAATCAATAGATTAGGAACCCATTATATTTTTTGCAAATAGTCAATTATTGCACGCAAATTATGCAACCCTTAGCAACAAGGTACTAGTTATAGAAGCAATCAATGCATGTTTACTGCATTGAATGGTATAACTATTGCATCATAAGCAATAATATATTAAATGCAAATTCTGCAAGATATATGTTTTGAAACATTCAAACATTAAATAGAAATCCTGCAAACTTAGCCAATAGGCTGATAGCTACTTCTGTTTTGCTGCGACTAGAAATATAATTCACTGTTATAAGGCCCAATTGTACAAATAGGTACAGTGGATAACAAATAACATGAAACAGTTGAAGCCAACAAGTAGGTTACAATTGCAAGAGTCTCATTTGCAATTGAGCAATAATAAATATTTATTTTATCTCTTTATTGCTTCATGTAGGCATATTATTTTTACCTGTTAAAGAAAATTGCAAAAATAAGAGCATATTATATATTTTAAAAATATTCAATTCCCAGAAGCAAATTATGCCACCTTTCATGGCAAGATAGCAGATGCTGAAGCAGTCAATGCATGTTTCATGCATTAAACAATATGGCTCATAGATAAGAAACAACAGTCTACTAAATGCAAATTGTGGAGGATAATATGTTATTGGTAGATGTGGAACACAAAAGCATATGTATAGGAACAATGTCCTATTGATGACTGGTTAGTCTGCTAGTTTATTATACTTGATATCTAGATGTATTTCTCACTGTTACAAAGAAAACTTAGCAGAAATAACACCCAACACTCGCATAAGATTTCATGGATTAGTACCTATCAGCTCTCCAACACATGTCGTGCAATTTGCATGTAATGGATTAAACACGTATTCACTGCTTCATGATCAAATATTTCCCAGAATATATAATGTCCCCTTATTTTGCTAATTTAGTTAAACAAAAATGAATAAACCGTAATTTTCAAGCACAAAAAATATGAGCATAAATTCCGATTATAGGAAAAGGACAAAAATATTTTAAACAACATGATGTCAATGGCCAAGAGACTAATTGAAAAGAAAATGCAATGGATGCAATAGTAAAGTCATGGACTACATGTATTTGTTTCCTTGGACCTTGCAACAACAAGCAATAGCTTTGGCTAAAAATTTTCACATACAAACAAATAACATGGAGATCTAAAAACATGCACCCTTTTGAACAAGCAATAAACAAACAAGAATTAAGTATGCATTTGCTGCTTGCATACTTGTCAGCTTTCAAATACATCTTGGACATTTTGCATTTAATGGATATAAATGAGAAGTGTCTAGATTATAGAATTTGATTTGTCTGCAAGTGTTATGTATCAATTGCATCAATTCCATTTTGTGCGATAAAGCTTTCGCATATTGCATTTAATTTTAAAATTTTTTCCAAAATTTATTGTGTGCTTTTATGTTTTTATGTTTATGGATAGCATGTTCTATGTCATGGACTACGCTCATCTGTGTATTTTGTAACTGTAATAGGGACCATTGGTTGTAACCAAAGTAGGTGACAAAGATTTATATTGCTACAAATAGACTTGGTTCTTAAACAACAAGCTGCAAGGTCAGAGTCTTGTATCTTTCTCTTGCTTTGTTTGCAATGAAATCTAATTCTCTCAAGAAACTGGCTTTACAGATAGAAACATGTACATAGTAAATGACATGCCATGTAATTCATAAACATGAAGCTATTTTTCCTTGATGAACATGTTGCTTTTGTAGAGAGAAATCTGTGTAATTGTAATAGTGGGATGTATAATTCATTGGTTAAATATTCATGAAACATGTATTGCTTCTAAGATTGTGAGAAAGAGGAAAAAGAGGAGCTATTTTGGTCTGCAAAGAATGTAGGGAAATGCTATAAAATTTGTAGATTTTGTCATGACTTGAATATTCTTGACATTTGTCAAGAAGTTACAAGTCATGGTGTTTGCCATGATTTTTATGGTATTTCTGACTGCATGCACTGGAGAGAAAGAATGTTTTGATGCATGTGCCTCAGATTTTTGACATGATGATTATGTGCATAACATTCTGCGTATATGCCTACTTCAGCATAGGTGATCCAAAAAATGTGTTTTTGGGCAACTATATAATGTTCACATGTTTTGCTGATTTCTGTACGCTACTATGAAGAGTAATCGTGCTACAAAAAAAATGAAATTAGATTCCAAGGCCAAGTAAATATTAGAAATTATGCAAGTGGAAAAACTAAGAATTGAAGATCTGTCTATAGGAAAAAAACCACGTGTATCTAGATCATAGGATTTGATTCATTTGCAAGTATTATGTGTCAATTTCATTGACTACATTTTGTGCAGGAAAGTTCATACAGATTCGATTTGATGCTTAAAGGAAAAGTTCATTATGTGATTTTTTGTTTTATGTTTATGGATAGCATGTTATATGTGATGGAATGTGCTCATTGGCCTAAATTGTTGTTGTAACAGGGACCATTGGTTGCAATCAAATTGGGGACGAAAGATTCATATTGTTACGATTGGACCTGGTCTTCAAACAACATGTTCCAAGGTCAGATTCTTGTATCATTCTCCTACTTTGTTTGCAATGAAATTTAAGCCTTGCAATGCATGTAAGTATTATCTATTAGGAGAGTTGTGAACAGTAAAGGACAACGGTTGTTCAGAAAACTGATTTACGGAATAGACACAACCATGGATAGTATACATGCTACAACCAAAAGAAAAACAAATAAATCATGGTTCTTAAATGCAAGACAAGCAAATTTGTTTAAGCAAGTGAACATTACAAATGCAAATGAGTAATTGAGTGCGAAATATCATACAACTTAGATTTAATTATTCAATATTTGGTAAAATTTATTGTGTGCTTCCCTGTTGCATGTTTATCAATGACATGCTTTATGTCGTGCAGTGTGCTTATCTTTCTAAATTGTACATGTGATAGGAACCATCGGTTGCAATTGAAGTGTAGGACAAAGATCAATATTACTATTGTTAGACTTGGTTCTTCAATAACAATCTGTAAGGTCAGATTCTTGTATCATGCTCTTGCTTTGTTTGCAATGAAAGTTAATTCTTCCAATGTGTGTGACAATCATGAATTGGAAGAGCTGTGAACAATAAAGGAGAATGCTAGTTCAAGAATTTGACTTTCCAAAGAAACAAATGGGTATATTATATGGCATGCTATTCAATTCATAAACATGAAACTATTTTCTGCTCTAAAGCACGCTACTTTTGCAAGATTCATAAATATGCATAATTGTGATCATGGGATATGCAATTTATTTATTAAATGTTTTGCATAATTTATGCTGTTTTTCTATTTTTCTATCTTTCTTAAACAAATACTAATAATAGACCTATTGCATTAATGACACACTTGCTGCTGTAGTTCTAAGTAGTGCATTGGAAAATATTATGCAATTTGCATTCAATGATTAAATGTTTTCCAAAATATATAGTATCCTATTCTTGTGAATTAGTTAAACAAAAATGTATAATAGAGCAAGACAATTAAATTTGATTGGGCAAGAAAATATTAGAATTACATATAACAAAACTAAGAATTAAATGCATATTGCTTGTGAACCCATGGAATTTTCAAAAATATATAATGTCGTATTCTTCAAATTTACTTAAACAAGATTGAGTAGTAGAAATAATATAATTTAATGCAATAGCTATACATTGATAGACAAGCGTGCCATATCCAACACATGTCATACAATTGCAAAGTTGACCTACTCCAACATGTAGTGAACACATAGTTAATTCATGAAATGTTAGGCATACTTGGAAATCACTGTTTCTCTCATTTTCTATTAGTTTCAGTAGGTCTATTTTTCATTTTCCTTTAACCAAATTACGAAGATAGGGCAACATTATATACTATGGAAAATATTTAATCAGCGGATGCAAATTGCGTGAGTTTTTGCGGCGTGCTGCTAAGTAATAAAATATAGAATGCATGTTTAATGCACTAAATGTAAATTGATGATATGTGTTAAATAGATGGCATGAACAAAAGCAGACTATGCATAATTAATTCGTGGAATATGAGACAAGTGCTAGTTTTTGCTTATTGCTTGTTGAAGAGATTTTGTGTTTTGAGTTGTGAATTGTTGTCTTTGACATTTATTGCTCCGTACAATGCTTGAACAAGGCAGGAGCTCTACGAACGATGTGCAACTGCTGAATGGCTTGTCCATTTAGCACAAATTAAAAGCAACAGTTACCTAAGATTTCGTGAATAAACTTTGTAGTTAATGCTTATGTACTCATCAATTCTTAAACATTTTTCACATGAATTTCGTTTATTGGATTAAACATTTATTCACTGACCTTCATGATTAAATATTTTTGGCACCATATACTGTATGCTTAGTTTGCTAATTTATCTAAAAAAAAGTGAATAATAGACCTATGCCAACTAACAAAATAAGTAAATATTTTAAAAGAAAATTCAACATATGCAAATGTAAGCTTTCCTTTCGACAAAAAGTAACAATTGCAATTGTGAACCATGAACCACAGAGACAATGATAAAATTTACAAAAAAAATGGACCACCGTCATAAATTTTTGCAAAGATTCAGATATCAAATACAAATTTTGCATGCTTTGCTGATAGGCTACTGGCCATCCAGGCAGTAAACACATAATTAATGCATTGAACATGCCCACAATCAACCAGACTCTGCTCATAGCATATGTCATATACTATTCCCACTTGCCTTGTTGGCTTTTGTAACAATAAGCAATATTAGTGGTTATCAAGTATCACAGACACATAGACAGACTAGTCACTAGGAACTTGATTAAAACTAAGTTTCCCATTTAAATATTTGTCACAATATATAATGTTCCCCACCATATATAAAGTTCCCCTATTTGCCTATTTTACTTAAAGCAAAATGAAAAATCGACCTACTCAAACCAATAGAAAAAGAGATAAACCATAATTTCACAGTGCAAAAAACATGCACCTTAAATCCCGACTATAGGAAAAAGACAAAAATGTTTTATACAAAACAATCTCATTGGCCAAGCGGCTAATACAAAAGAAAATGAATCATTTACAATAGTTTTTTTTTTTTTTTCTATTTGTTGGAGCATGCCCACTATTCATTTTTGCTAAAGTAAATTACGAGCATAGGAGAACATTATATATTTTGCAATTATTTAATCACTGAATGCAAACATGTTTAATGCATTAAACAATATGACTGGTGATTCAAAAGAAGTGCACAAACTTGTCTATTTTTAGGTCTACATTCTCCTATTGCATGTTTCATAAGTCTCTCAGGCTCTACAATTGTGCAAAGGCTATACAATTTTCTTTGAACACCTTTCAAAAATAACATAGTTTTTTGTGGCTAAATCAATAAGAATTAAAACTAAAAACATTGGCCAGCTTGATTTAAATTGTGTAAGCATTTGATCCATTGACTATATATGAAGTGCTCCAATGGCTATCAGCCTATTAGCAAAGTTTGCAAAGATTGTATTTAATGCCTCGATGTTTGCAAAAAAATATTGTGCTGGTCTATTTTTTTGCAAATTTTATCATTTGTTTATATGTTTAATGCTTATGGACAACACATAATGCATTTAACATGTATTTTCTGCATCAATAATAGTGCCTTCCTATTCTATCAATTTACTTTGAAAAAAATGAATAGAAGGCGTACGCCACGCAATAGAAAAAGACATAAATTCCTTATTGTCTTTTAGTTGCAAATGAAACCATTGCAATATGAAATTCAATTTGTCCATTTTGTGGTTAGTTGTTGCATTATTAAACTTTTCACATTTGTCCCAAAGCAATTTTTCTTTTGCAAATGTTCTTTGTCTTGTAAACAATAGAACATTTCTATCTGCTTCAACATTCTTTACAGAATTTGTAGATCATATTCTTGCCAGGCATTAATCAAATGACAAATTTGTCTCCACTCTATGATGTCATGCATTCACATGTAATACTTTTTCCATTCTCATTATTTATGCATTTAGTCAAGCATGAGATGGGGAAGCATTTCTGTATACACTTGTGCACTATTAATAAATTACATGGTATTGAGATTGATACATACCACTAGGCCGAGTTTATTGCTTTGTTCATACTTTTGAATACTATAAACAGATTATAATTTTAGTCATTTTCTTGCACAAAGAAGAGTAGCACATGTACTTTAAGCAATAGAAAAAGAAATCAATGATAAAATTCAGACATCAAAGATTCAATTCATAGTTGATTAGGTTTTCTTTACTCTTCAAATCCAATAAACAAGATTTTTCCAATCAATTGTTAAAACCTAGAAAGACTTTGTTATTTGTTGTTAAATATACTGTTCACTCTTACAATACAGTTCTTATTAATTACAGTATTGATTGAGCATTATTTTCTTTATGTTTATTGGTTGCATATAACATGTCATTGAGTATGCTCATTTGTCTCATTTTTTCCTCTAACAGGACCCATTGGTTACAATTTGGGCATGAGACAAAAATATGCATTGTTGCAATTACAGTTGATTGTTAAACAAGGGAATATAAGGTCAACATCTCAGAACACTGTTTTTGATAAAGGGAAAAATGGGCTTTATAGGGACCCGAAACCATAAAGTTTACAATAAAAGAGAAAGGACAAAAAGGTCCAATAGAAAAAATAGGCTGCACAAAAGGAAAAAGTCGGAATAAGCAGCAGCCACCTGCAAAAGACCAGGAGGGTCAGACAAAAAAAGCTAGCAGAAAAGCCAACAAAAAGACCAGCTGCGACTAACCCAGAGTCTTCAGAATAGACTCGGTCTTAGCCTCTAGGTTATGCATGTCTTGAACTCCCTTTTTGAAGGTTTGAATCATCTACGGCGTAGGAGGAGCCTTCCTCTTGAAATTGGCCCTGGTTCTCTTTGAAATACCAACATCCTCATCCTGGTTTTTATCCTTGACCTCTTCCAGATCAACCACCAAAGACCCCTGTTGGGATTTGTCCAATTTCTCAGTCATGGCATTGATGATGATGGCATTGTGTCTTTCCATTCTATTGTTCTGCTCAGCTATAATTTTAACAGTATTTTTCATTTTGTCCAACTTGATTTCAACCCTTCTGTCCATGCCCGCTTGGTACTGGGTTTCTTTACTAGCACCATGATCTTTTAGCTCCGCCTCTTTCTTGCCAAGCGTCATAACCTTGGATCCCATTTCTTCCAGTTTACTTTGAAGGGCCCAATTTTTTATTTTTAGCTCATTAATTTCATGAAAGATCCATTTCAAAAATCTGAAATGGTCAGCAGCATTATTTCTAGCTAGACCCAAGACATCCACAGTGGGTTCCTTATCAAGGTTGAAGCTAGTTTTAGCAGGGTTAGGGGTTACAGGGGAACCAATTCTAGCATTTCTGTCCAACAACGGGGCAGCAAAGGATGAAGTATTGTTAGCACCAGAATCCTCAGACTCAGGAGAGTCTTCAGAGTACGAAACACGGTTTTTATTCGGTAGATTCTTGTCAATACTTCTGGTTTTGAGGGTAGAACTCCCTAGATTAGGCACAATGCAAGCTTTCATAGAGAGGGGGTTAGGGATTTTCATACCAATTTGGACAAAGGACGGACTAGGGACCCTTCTAACCGGGCTCAAATTGGGTAGAATCCCTGAGCAGTTGGGTTCAGTATCATCCTCCTCAGAATTAGGAGAAACATCCAAATTAGGAGGGGCGGGCATTTTTGGTAATGTTCAACAATTAACCTAATCAAACTAGTATGCAAAATAGGGTATCTTTTTGGGTTTTTCTTGTGGTCATCCAAACTTTTTCTCAAAGAATAGAGAAGATAGTGGGAAATAGAAACCCTAACCTTGTGGCGAAAGTGGTTGAGCAGGGAAAAGTGATAACCATAGACCCTGGTGAAGCGGCCATCCATAGTGATGTACTCCATGATGACACGAAGAACCTTTCTCCAGAGATATTTTATGGTATCAACTTCGAAGTAGCTGTTAGAAATTTTCACCAGTTTCAGTCTTTCCTTCTCTTTCTTCAGAAATCCGATGACAACTTCATCAGAGAAAACCCTATCCCTGAAAAATTTGTGTCCATCGATAGGCATTCCCGTCACTTCAGCTATAAGGTTTTTGTCGAGCTCAACTTTCCTACCAAAAAGGGTAAGTTCCCCATTATTCCAATTCTTCTCAAAATGCTCAGTAGCCTCCTGATTAGAACCATGGAGTTTTTCTAGAAAAGGGAGTAAGCCCCCACTTTTTACTTTATTCCACGCTTTAAAATTTCTTGTGTGTGTCTCAAAGCTGTCCGGCTCAACTCTTTTCTTGTCTCCACCCATCTTGGCAAGCACAGTGGGGCATACAGAGACGAGATCTTTACTAGAAATGGTCCCGCCAAATCTAAGAACCCACAAAGTGTGCCAAGCAACCTTACAGATTAAGCAACTAAGCTTGGTCCCATACAATCTAATGATTATGATGTAATTACCTTGTCCTATCATCATTAATGAGGTGACACACTTCTTTCCCATGTGATTCATCATAGCTCAATAAGGCTCGAACATTAACACTTAGATCACTAAAATTAAGCCAAGTGCACTATCCTTTGCTCCTAATCCCTTCATTTCCAAAAAATCTACCACAACATTGGCTTCTCTATAGGCGTGTGAAATCTTTATGTTTTCAAACTTGGCTAAGGTCGAGAAAGCATCATCAATGCAAGAATTAATTATCCACGAGGGGGGGGGGACTTACCTAAAAGACAATCAATAATGTTTTTGGAATCCCATTCAAGCCAAGGGTTTTTAAAATTTAGACTATGGGCCAAATTCATAATATGAAATGCTTTAGCAGCCTCAGCCAGGTGATTGGTTTGGGATCCAAGGGGAGTGGCAATCACACCAAGAAAGTTTCCAAAAGAATCCCTTATGACTCCGCCGCAACCTTCCGCCCCAGGATTACCTTTAGCCACTCCATCGAAATTGGCTTTGACCCAGTCATTAGGCGGAAAAGACCAACAAACACCTTCTCTATCCTTCTTAGCTTGTTTAGGGGTGCAAGGAAAATCAAGACTTATATTCCATTCCTTAGCAGCCATAAGATCATAGGATGAGTGAGCCGTTTTCTCAAAGTTGCTAACCTTCTGGGAGATAACATTGACATTTTCTTTCAAAAATCTGATTATTTTATCAAAAATAATATCTATTGGTGATTCTTTATCTCTGTAAATTCTGTTGTTTTGTTCTTTCCAAAGTCCCCAAGTAACATGAGGGAAAGAGAAATCCTACAAGTACTGGAGAACAGGATTGTGAGTCGGGGCTTTCCATTGAAGGAAGAAATCTTCAATAGACAAGGGAAAAACCCAAGATAGTTTCCAGTGACTGATAATTTTTTCCCAAATTGAGGCAGCAAAAGGACAGTGAAGAAACATATGATGCACTGACTCTGCCTCCATCTTGCAAAGAAAACATCCGTTAGGTATTTGAAAGCCACGCTTGTAGAGGTTATCAATCGTGAACACGTTATTTTGGAGAAGGATATAGAAAAAGATATTGATTTTAGGGACCAAATGTTTGAACCAAGCCTTAAACTAGAAGGGAGGAGAAGCTTGGGAAGAAGTAAGCTTGGAAAAAGTAGACGAAACAAAATAATTGCCCGAGGGTTCATCATTCCAAACAAGATGATCTTTCATTTGAACAGGGAAAAGTCTAACAACCAACAAAGAAGATTGAATAGGAGCAAGAGCCTGACTGACAAGGCACAGATCCACCCATTTTCTATCCATGCGATAGTCTTTCACATAAGAACCAAAAATAGCTTTGCAATTCTCAGCCCACCTGCTAAAGGAATCAATTTTTATAAGGGGCTCCTTAAACAACCATCTATCCTCCCAGAATCTAGTTTGGTTTCTGCTTCTTACTTGCCAACCCACTCCAACATCTACAAATTTTCTACCATTGATCAAATTATTCCAGCAGGTTGAGCCTCTGGGAAGAAGATGGGAATCCTTCCTGATTATAAGAGATCTATTACTCTCTAAATATTTTCTTGCAAGGATATTAGTCCATTCCCTTAAGGATGAAAATATTCTCCAAATTTGTTTAGCAAGAAGAATCTTGTTAACCATTCTAATTCTTCTAAGACCTAAACCTCTAGCCTTTTTTGGTCTGCACACCAGATCCCATCCTATTAAAGGAAATCTTTTTTTTTCTTCAACACCTGACCAAAGAAATCTTTTTTGAATCTTTTCAATAGCATCCACAAACTTAGCAGGGATTTTGAAGAGGCTCAGTGCATAAATTGGTAGATTATGAAGAGTAGCTTTGAGGAGTTTAAGTTTACCCGCTTGGCTTAATAAAGCTCCTTTCCAACCAACAAGCTTCTTACTGAACCTCTCAACCAACGAAATCCAAAAGGATTCCAGGGGTTAAAGGCTTAAGGGTAAGCAAAGATAGGTGGTAGGCAAGGACTCCACCCTACAACCAAGGATTCTAGAAATTTTGTTCTGTCTGTGAACAGGGGTGTTGAAGAAGAAAAGAAAACTTTATTGTTTATTAATCAGCTGTCCTGACGCCCTCCCATACTCATTAAGTAGAGATTTGAAAGTTTTTCCCTCCAAGATAGAAGATTTACCCAGGAGCACGATATCATCAACAAATTGTTGATGAGAACAAATTAGATTGCTAGAAGATGGTTTAAGACCAAGAAGGGATCTATTATCAATCAGCCTTTTCAAATTTCTTCCCAGACTTTCAACCATTATAGTGAATAAACTAGGAGAAATAGGATCTTCTTATCTTAGACCTATGGAACTTTGGAAGAAAGCTATGGGAGATCCATTAACTATAATAGAAATGGAAATAGTAGACATAAGTTGTTCCACCATTTGGAGAACCCTATTGCAAAACCCAAACGCCTTTAAAATTTTGAATAAGAATTTCCAATCAACTCTGTCATAGGCTTTTGAGATATCAAGCTTCAATAGAAAGCCTTCAGTCTTAGATTCAACCAAGGAATGGATATTCTCATGCACAGTAACAATCAAATCAAGAATCTGTCTACCAGGGACAAATCCATTCTATTGAGGTGAAATCAGAGTTGGAAAGAGAATTAAGAGTCTAGAAGTCAAAACCTTTGAGATGATTTTATAGATCGAGTTGTAGAGGCTTATGGGTATGAAAGCCTCAAAGTTCACCGCTTTAGGTTTCTTAGGGATTAGAACCAAAAAAGTAGCATTCAACTCTTTTAGGAGACTTCTGGATCCAAAAAATTCTTAACAGCACTCACCACATCTTCTCCAACAATCTCCCAGAACCATTGGAAGAAAAACATAGGGAACCCATTTGGACCCGAAGCTTTACTCCCATCGAAGGAGAATACAACCTTCTTAGCTTCCTCATTAGTAGGAATAGCAGACAACATAGAGTTATTTTCTTGATTGATCACATTAGGTATAGCCTCTATTAGATGATCCTGATCATTTTGGTTATTTTCATCATTCTCAGCAAGAATATTTTTAAAGAATAAAACAACATGCTTTCTAATGTCTTCCTCCTCTTCATGCCTAATACCATCCACTTCAATTTGAGAAATTCTGTTGACCGCCCTGTGTTTTGAGGCCAATAAATGAAAGTACCTAGTATTTTTGTCACCAACAGATAACCATAAAGCTCTAGATCTTTGTCTCCAGAACTCCTCCTCTTTTCCAATAATATCATGCATCTTAATAAGGAGCTCATTCTATTTTTCCTTAGTATCATTCAAATATCCTTCCTTCTGGATTTTATTTTGAATCTCCCCCAGATCCGTCTAAAGATCAGATTTAATCCTGAAAATGTTCCCAAAGGACTCATTTTTCCATTTTTTCAAGTTGAATTTAACTTCCCTTAATTTTTTAGCCACTCTAAACATAGCTGTGCTAGAAATGCTTATATTCCACCATTTCCTAATTTCTTCTTTAAAAGAAGGATGGGAAAGCCACATTTTTTCAACTCTGAATGGGATATTTTTCTTCTTCTTTAAAGGTTCATCAAAAAAACTAATAGGGAAGTGGTTAGATCCAATCCTAGAGAGGGCTTTAAGAGAACAGTAATAATTAAAGAACCAATGATTAGAGACTAAAGATCTATCTAATCTAACTTGTATGAGATCCAAACCCTTTCTGCGATTCGACCAGGTATAGGAAGCTCCATGTAAATCTAGATCAATCAGCGCCTGGTTGTTGATGAAGCTCTGAAGATCCTGTTTGCTCTCCGCATTGATTTGGGAACCTCCAAATTTTTCTTCATTCAATAAGGGCATATTAAATTCTCCCATGACAACCCAAGACTCTCTGTCAAAAATCCTCCTAAAGGCAGCCAACTCCATCCAGAAGGATTTTCTACGACCTTTTCCATTGGGGGCATAGATATTTGATTGGATCCAACTAAAATTATCCCTAATATGTGTAAATCTAGTAGCAATATGGTTCGTACCTTCCAAAATCAGATCCCCTTTGATTATATGACTATTCCAGAAGGTAACTATACCTCTTGAAGCACCATTCGAGTTATTTCCATGAGAGCTACAATGCTGAAATAGTTTCATCTTTTCCACTTTTTCCTTTGACATTTTCATTTCCTGAATAAGGAGAATATCAGGCTTATGATCTCAAACAAAATTGTGAAGAACATCCTGCTTGTGGGGATTATTAAGTCCCCTGATATTCCAGGACATGATCTTCATGAGTTACCAGAGGAGTTGAGGCACTCCGGGATGGTTTTTTGAAACCCATCCGCAATATCCTGAAAACTATTATGCTCTCTTGTCTATTTAGTAGATTTTTTCCCTCAAGAGTTCTTTGTTGCTCCACAATCTGCCTTTTCTTTCGATTTGGTAGAAATGCCAATTGGAGTCTTCCGTTGTTTGTTTTTATTTTTATTTTTCTTGGATAAAACCTCTTCTTTGTCAGTCTCTTCTTGACTATCCGTCTCTTTACTTGATTCCCACTCCTTATCAGTAAGGAGTCTTTTCTCCCAGGGTAATTTCTACATGATGCCATTCAAATGAAAGGTTGAATAGTTGCTAGAAAGTTTAGTAGAATGGTCCTGATTATCGAAGGAGTCCTTACCAAATTCTGAGGGGTTAGGATCCATAGAGTGATCTACACCCGAAGGAAAAAAAACCTTCAGAGGAAGGGAGAAGAAGAGGGATGTTTAGCTCCAAGGACAACCCCTAAATAGGAATATCCTCCAAACCAGGGATCCCATCTATTTTCTCAACAGGGCTTAGCTCTTGGGATAAGGGGTCAACTTCCTGACTCTGCTTTTCTTGACCATCCGTCATATCCACACTTGCTTCTTTTTCCTTAGTTGTTAAGGTATTCTTAAAATCCTTATGCTGGGGTTCCTGTGGAACCTCACCATTATTTCCCATATCACTATCAACCTTATTAGAAGTACTTTGGACATTAGATTTTTTATTCTCAAGGCTTTCTCCTCTCGGTTTCTTTCGCCATATAGATTTAAAAGAACCAACTGGTTTCTCTTTTTCTTTGGTGGCATTTAAAGGACATTTCTTAGCCCAATGCCCAAATTTTCTGCATTTGAAACAAGCAAACGAGATGGTTTCAAACTCTATGTCTTGCGACCAGGATCCCAGTTTCGAGTAAATCTCGATTGATGAGGGAAGGTCAGCATTCTGAGAGACCCCAACACATATTCTTGCGAATACCAACCTCTTTCTGGCAGCTGTCATAGTATCAATAGAAAGGAGCTCTCCAAAGGAGCTTGCAATACCATAAAAGACATCCTCATTCCAATATTTTAGGGGAAGGCCCGAGAGTTTGACCCATACTGGGAAATTCTCAAAAATAGAGTCTGAGAGGTCCAGATTAGAAGACCATTTCTTTAGAGCCAGGGAAGATTTCCCTATAACCCAAGGACCACCACTTCTAACTGCCAAGATGTCCTCTCTGCAAGTGAACTCAAATGTAAAAAATCCCTTTGGTAGCGTAGCTACTGAAAATTTTGCATTAGTTCTCCATTTATTTTTGACGAACTCCCTGACCACTTCAATGTTTGGTCTAGGGCCCATAAATTTCCCAACCAGGGTTCTTTGTTTGTAGTGCAAAAATTAACGTTTATACAAAAGAAAAAATTTCTTGCCCTCTGTTTACATGCAAACTACAATAGGTTCAACATATATGGATATTAAGGATTTCTAGCATTTCCAACAATCCAGTACTATATACTTTCTAAATAGAAACAAGATACCAAAGTATGGAAACAATAGATGTGGTTAGATATGAATATGCAAAGTGCTCACAAGTCTGTGATATAGACAATGTACTAAAAGAAAATGGACTATGTAGAGTAGGTACATTTAATTACAATGTAGGAGACTGCTTGTTTGATTTGTTACAAACATTATTAAATAATTAGTATACATCGATAGAGCTATGGAGAGGAGCAATAGATTACTTTTTGACTTATTTAGCAAGAAAAGATAAAGATGCAATTAGATCATATGACCTTGAACTATACCCCGAAAGTCTTTATAGATTGCATAGAGTGCATGACCAGAACACATATCTTCGCAAGATGTGACTTCCCACAACGCCACAAGCCGCACATGATGAAAGCAACCTATGGGGAGATGTATTCTATATTCAGTGGCTATCGAAGTGGCTAAATATACAGATATCTGTTTGGTCAACATAAGGGATAAAATACTTGCACTTTAACAATGTGCCCAGTTTACTAGAATATTCCATTCTGTTCCATGATACAACCCCCCAAAGTGGGCATTTCAAACCACTGCTAAGAATTCAGCCACAAAATCCAAATGTGCAATAGCTAGTTAAGTTATATCAACTTAAAAAACTAATTAGAAACAATATACAATATGAAACTACAAATGCTAACAAAAAGAAAAAGTTAGAGAGTGACAAGAGCAAATATATTTATACACTCAAACATGAGAACCTCAATCACAACTCTATTAGAAGGGTAAGTGCACCAAGATGGTTCCCAAAAAGGGGGCTTAAGTGGCCACTTTTTTTTTTTTTTTGAAATCAGGAAATGCTGACCTTAGACATGAAATTGAGGATAGTTACACTCAAAATTTTGAGATGGAACAAAAACAAGGATCGAAGTGCTCTGAGTCTACTTTCTAAACTACTAATTTATTTGAAAATGGTTGAGATTAAGGGGTTCAACAGAGGGATGTACACAAATTGGTGTTGTTTTTGTCAGAAAAACATAACATAGCAACTCTTGTACGACCTGAGCACGGTGAACTTTTTTTTAGTATTTTTAAAATCGCTATAGTTAGAAGTTAGCTAACAACATCTAGTTGATGCACAATTTTTTTGATAATTTTTTAATGAATATTTGATTTTTTACTAATTTTCTAAGTGGGCAGTTCATAAAA
>VDFB02335286.1:211632-250651 GCA_007258455.2 Sequoia sempervirens
TTTATTATTAAATTATTAAATAAAATAAATAATTGTTATAATTTATTTATTTTTTTATTTTTAAAAAATATTTTCTTAACATTTTAAAAAATAAATAAGTTTTTAAATAAATTGTGTATTTATTAATATGTTTAAAAGCTTATAATAAATATCAAATTGATTCACCCCCACCCACGTTGGTCATGATTTTTTAATCTTAACCTTTCCATTTTTAATATTTATTGTAAATATCAATATTTAATAAAAATTAAAAAAAGATGATCATTTAGTGTTGATAATAATTAATAAAAAATTCTCTAATAAATATCTATGCTTTCATAATGAATAAATAATCTTATTAATCTTTTAATAAATTTTTTAATTATTTATGTAAAATTATTTAAAATATTTGAATGTATATTTTAAAAAAAATGAAAAATATTAAAAAATATATTTAAATTTATCACTCTTTATCTTAAATAATTTTACATAAATAATAAAAAAATAAATATCCAAATATAAAAGATGATTCGATATAAAATTATACATCAAATAATAACACATATACCAATCCAATCATGCGAACTTCAGTGAGATGAAATTTTACACGGAGATCGAAGGAAATTTAATGGGCCGGTAATAAAATTTAAATTTAATGAATTTGTGTTCGTACATCGTCCCCTTCATTTCTGAATACATTTATTTTTGTGCTCTCTATGTGCATGATGCACATCCATGCCCCCATGCTGTTTTAGGGGCTGGATAGCCTTTGCCCTCATGTAACTACCTAGATGTAGTCGACTAACATGTAGAATTCAACCAACAAAAATATCGACGTTATATAGGTACTACCCGTAATCCATTGACAGAAAAGTCTGGTAAGCGATGTTAGGTAAAGATGGAAGTATCCGCGATTGTTTGTGAAAGGTACATAATATCGACGTTGTATAGGTACTACCTGTAATCCATTGACAGAAATGTCTGGTAAGCGATGTTAGGTAATGATGGAAGTATCCGCGATTGTCTGTGAAAGGTACATAATATTGACATTGTATAGGTACTATCCATAATCCATTGACAGAAAAGTCTGGTAAACGATGTCAGGTAATGATGGAAGTATCCGCGATTGTATGTGAAAGGTACATAATATCGACATTGTATAGGCTACTACCCGT
Organism: Sequoia sempervirens; assembly: GCA_007258455.2. Taxonomy (NCBI): domain Eukaryota; kingdom Viridiplantae; phylum Streptophyta; class Pinopsida; order Cupressales; family Cupressaceae; genus Sequoia; species Sequoia sempervirens. Next base: position 212,787 of record VDFB02335286.1, read on the forward strand.
AATCCATTGACAGAAAAGTCTGGTAAGCGATGTCAGGTAATGATGGAAGTATCCGCGGTTGTCTGTGAAAGGTACATACTTATAAACGTATACACCTCGCAATGCATCCTTCCAAAGACTTCTCCAACGTCGCTCCAGTCAATAAGGCGGGATCCGAACGAATGGTTGCCACAAATTGAATAGACTTTTCTTCTCTGGAAAGAAATTCAAATTCTAGACATATTTATGATTGAATGCATCTACCAAATTGAATAGACTTTTCTTCTCTGGAAAGAAATTCAAATTCTAGACATATTTATTATGCATCTAGCAAATTGAATAGACTTTTCTTCTCTGGAAAGAAATTCAAATTCTAGACATATTTATTATTGAATGCATCTAGTGTGGTAGATGGTGGTATGTAGAAAATATGTATTTTTGGCAATCGTGAAAGCAATTGTTCACACGTGCTGAACATTTCTGCGAACAAACCCTAGATTTGCAAACGGATATTTTCCCACGCAGTCTTCTGATTCTAATCCCACACGGCAGTTGAACCCCAAGGCAACGGCAATGAAAAAAAAAGCAAGGGAACGTGGAGCCCTCGAAAGCCACAAATCCAAGACTGCAAATAGTTCAGAGAACCTCACGACCATGGATGATGCAGACATCGTTGACTCCCTGCCTGGTGCAATTGAGAGCCCCGAAATTCCTCCTCAGCAGGTCGTGAATACTCAGCTTGAGGGGGATTTTTCCAACGCCACACCACAGAAGTGTTATAGTTACATATGATTTAAAATTTGTAAATGACCTGTAGTTGACTGCAGGTTCACAAAAAATTACAAGGAGAGGATCTAGTAGTTGAGCACCCTAACTTTGCGCTTCTAATTATCTTATGTGGAAATTTCAAATCACTCTTAATTTTTTACAGCAGCTTACTTGGCAAGTCCTCTGCTTAGAGTTTTCATTTCAGGGCCACACCATCAAATATGATGCCACATCAGCATGCTTTTTATCAAGATGTAGTTGACCAATACTTGTGCATTCACATCATAGGTAGTTGAGTGCTGATGTGGCATGACATGATTGGTTGCTTTTTAGATCAAAGGAATACATTTTGTTTAATTATGGGTAGCCATGTCACAACTATTGGTCCAGTATTCATAAAAATATTGGGCATTATATAAAAACTAATATCACAACTATTGAAACATGCTCAACTAGTGGGTCCACTTCTAGGTAATTTCATTGATGTGAAAGGAAACCATGAAGTGAACAATAGTTGACAATTTTTCCACTAATTGCTCTATAATTATCAACAATTTTCAATCTCCTTTAAATGAATAGCTATGATCATTTTATAGATACAAGGTGCCGATAATTAGTTACAAAATCAATAGCTTAGATTACATCATAAGAATGATCGTTTACAATTTAAAATAGTGGCATATTCGTTTAGCACCAGCATCATTATAGTTGGTAAGGTGTCCAATATTCTTTGGGAATCAACATCTACATATTTGAAATGTGGAATATTCTTTACTAGATTCACACCTTTGCAAAATTGATAGCTCGTAGAATATTTCATTGGTATCAAAATCAAAAATATCAAGGAACCTTAAAAAAATTACTAACATGGCATTGAGGAAGTTGGAAGAAAAAACCCCATAGAACTGATTGGCACTTGAAACATCATAAAACTACTTAGAAAAAAGTACACAAAGATAAGCTTTATGAGTCTTCTTCATTGATATCTTTAATAATGCACTAAATTTCAAAGGCATCTTCGTTCCTCCCATATATTCACTAAAGGCAATTAAAGTCTTATTGATCCCTTCCCTGCTAAGATCCTGGGACATTTTCTATATATACTTACATGTACCACAAACACCTAACATTTTAGCTAATTCCTCATTTCTCTTCTAGTAATTTTAGGGCATTCCTTAGTTAACACTCTCTTCTCCATTACTCTATTCAATATATCCCCATTCAAGTTATTTATGGGATCATTTAGGCATTAACAAATGCTTCTTTGAACTTCTTTAATACAGGTTCATCATCATCCATTTATTTGAATCATTATTCTAATAAGTTAACCTATTGATGATGGTTAAATCATCATACCTTAGGTCCTCTTCCTTTTTCTTAATGAATTCCATTTTTCCTTGTCATTGCTCAACTATATTCTTTTCTAATTTTAGTCTCCCTATCCATGTTCTCATCTTAGCAATGGTATTCATTTGTTGTTATTCCTTCTTTTAACATTAATCTATCATCTAGCTTTTCTACTTCTTGTAATCTTGTTAGCTTAATATCATTTTGTTCTAATTGGTTGTCACAATTATTTTATAGCTTAGATGCTTTACTTTCCTAATCAACTACTTCTTCATGTCTTTCTATAGCAATCTTGATTATTTCTTTCCCTTCAAAAGTCATCTCCTTTATCCATTTTTCTATCACATTAGCTTCATGCTTCATCTTCTTTAGAGATGATATACCATATTTAGATAAAAGAGCTTGATGACAAAGAAGTTGCTCTATGGTCTAGTTTGGACCAACCAATTTCATGATTTAACCTTGAAGCTATGCTAATAGTTCTTTTAACTCTTGTTTTCTCCTTTTATGATTCTCTATCCTTACTGTTGTGGTATCCACATTAGCTCTTAATTATTCAATTTATTTATCCCTTGTGGAATGCCCTATGTTTGTAGTGGATATCATTTAATTTAAAAGAATCATCCCACCTTTATCCTTCTAGACCAATGGGTAGCAACTTGTACAAATTTAAAACCAATTGCATCTCTCTTGACAACAAACATTATTAGGGACTTCCTCTTAGGTTTTTGTGTGTCTATTTACTAGAAGAGACACTTGAAATATAGAGAAATTAGTTTCAGGGTGATCCCACAATATTGGTTTACAATTTTTGGCCAAACTGGACATTGAACTGAATATTTTTAACTAAATCTTCACTTTCAGGCACCTATAGTGGCTAAATCGTCACATTGAACTAAATTTTTGGCCAAGTGTTATAGTCACATATGATTTAAAATTGGGAAATGACCTGTAGTTGACCCCAAGTTCACAAAAAATTACAAGAACATACAGTTAATTTCATTGATGTGAAAGGAAATAATGAAGTGAACAATAGTTGACTTGATTCTTTGACTAATTGTTCTAGGGGAGAGGACCCAGTAGTTGTGCACCCTAACTTCACGCTTCTAATTATCCTGTACGTGGAAATTTCAAATCACTCCCAATTTTTTACAGCAACTTACTTGGGTAAAAGCACAAAGTTGTGTCACACTTTATAAAGGAAATAGCCAACACCGATCCAACTTTTAAAATTGAATCACTAAAAAGTGGCATATATGTTTTGAATTTTGAAATGATGTAAACTAGTAAAATATGTATTTTTTAGTATATTTTATGTTTGTATTTTAAAAAAATAAAAATATTTTAAATTAGTTTTTAATAAATTAGCACTATAATTTAGTTACTGATAAAATGCTGAAAAATGAAGTTGCATGGGACGTCAAACTTTTTATAGTAATTTTTTTTTCTTTCAAATTTTTTGTGTGTATCATAACTTGAAACTTGAGTCCATGGATATATTTTTTTCCAACTTTGATAAATATATATTTTTAAATAAATATAAAAATATGCGTGAATCAAAAAACAGTTGTTTCCATGGGACGCCAACTTTCATATTGAATATTTATCTAAAATGGGAAAAAAAATATACCATCTTGAAATAGATTGTTTTATCTAGTGCATCATATTTTTTTAATTTTTTTAATAAGTTTTAGTATTTTTCCTTGGCATGGTAATGAACCTAATATTTTGTGCTGATAACCTTCTTTTAGTAAAAATAAAAAATAAAATATAAATAATAATTAAACTATTAAAATAAATATATTTTTAAAAACTACACTTATGGACCTACAAAAGAGTATTTTTATATTTTTAAAAAAATGTTACTTACATTCGTAAGAGTTATTGAAACTTCAAGTTTTTCAAATAATTTTATTTTTTTGGTAAATTGGACTCAAAGGGATGCTCCATATATTTTTAGCCAACAATTTTAGTTGAAAAGTTGTGGAAGTATCTAACTTAGTTAGAATGAATCTTACTAGATCATATGTTTGACCAAAATTGATTTTTAGTTAGAAATACTTAAATTCAATTATGCTGATATGTTGGCTGAAAGTGTGACACAACTTTGTGCTTTTACCCACTTGGAAAGTCCCTTGATTATAGTTTTCATTTTAGGGCCAAATCATCAAATATGATGCCACATAAACATGCTTTTTGTCAAGATGTAGTTGACCAATTCTTGTGCATTCACATCATGAGTAGTTGAGCGCTAATGTGGCATCACATGATTGGTTGCTTTTTAGATCAAAGGAATACATTTTGTTTAATTATGGGTGGTCATGTCACAACTATTGGTCCAATATTGATAAAAATATTGGGCATTAAATAAACAACTACTATCACAACTATTGAAATATGCTCATCTATGGGTCCTCTCCCCTATAATTATTAGCAATTTCTAATCTCCTTTAAACAAATAACTATGACCATTTTATAGATACAAGGTGTCAATAATTAGCTACAAAATCAATAGCTTAGATTACATCATAAGAATGATCGTGTATAATTTAAAATGGTGGAAAATTTGTTTAGCACCAACATCATTATAGTTGGCATGTGTAATGTCCCCTTTTTAGCACACTCATGTTTGCAGATGGTTAGCCTATAATTCTATCCCTCGTAGGCTAATGAGGATGGTTAGGGGGTCTTTTGGGGATTGTATTGTCTCCATTATTCAGAAACTAGTAGCTCTGACTTTCGTTCGACGTTCATAGGGGCTCTAGTGCTCAACTTACTAATTATAGTAAGTCAGGAATGGATTGAGAGGGACCCTTACTATTTTTAGTAAGGCATGTGGTTGTATGGAGATTCATCAGATTAGCTCCCAGTTCAGATGGCATGATGAGATTTGATGTATTAAAGGAGTTATTGATGTTTATTTGGCTCAAATAACATTAATTAATTAAAAGGTGATATTTTAATGTTATAACTTAAGGTTATAACTTGAGGGTCAAATCATCATTAAAATGGGGTCAAATTAAATAATTAAATGGAGGGCGCCAATCCCAAGGTTGAGGTGGAATATTTAATGGTATAAAATAATAACATTTTAATGTTATTAAAAATTAAGCTTTTGTGGAGAAAATTGACTTCTTGAGAAGGGATATATATTTGCCTTGGAGATGAAAAGTAATTCATTTTCGAGCTTTGGTGTTGATGAGTTTTGTCAGAGAGAGGAAGCCAAGGGTTTCTAAAATCAGTTTGCCATTGGAGAACGTTAACTCTCCATTGTCCAGCCTTTTGAAGTAGCGAATTATCTACTGGATTAGGCATCGGGAGGGCATCATACAAGGTGTTAGATATTTGTGCTTAAAGGTGGAGTTTTAAGCAAGGGTTTGAAGATTGATCAACTACTTGAAACTAAATTTTCGTTTGGCAGCCATTAAAATTAGAGCTGATGCACATTCTTTTCCAGATATATTGGTTGCTACAGTATCCGCACTATAGTAGACGCTACAGTAGACGTGAATAGTGTTTTCTTTAGTTGGTGGAATTAATTTCAGTGATTAGTGGAAGATTTATTCTAATTTTTTAGGTCTGATTTGAGCTAGAAATTAATAGCTAAGACAATCACATGTGATCAAAATTTCAAAGAGAAACATCCTATAGCCAATCATACTCTTCTAGGGCCTGTGTACCTTCTTGAGGGCAAACCGCTTGGACTTAGGGCCTGGTTTCTACTCCAATAGGGGCAACTAGGACTGAAATAGAGCCTTCATCAATAAAATTAGGGAGAACAATAAATCTAGGTGGTTGTGTTTCAACTATGGATGCCACAGTCAACTTTTAACAAGTTTTTATTCAAAACAAATCAATTTGATTCTTAAATCTATATGAATTTTTAATGAAAATATGCTTGTATATGAATATAGTGATGAGAATAAAAAATCCTAATACCAAAAAAAGGAGTTAATTTCCAACTTACTTGCATTACATGTTTGCTTGAATTTGTAATCTTTTCTGGTTTCTTGGAAATATCTTACAATTAAAACATAAAAATCATATATTTGTTATAAAACCCTCAAAAATTACAAAACACGAAAGAGCAGAAACAGGGTTACAAAAGTTAGAGCGAGACATGTTCTTACATTGGTATCAGAGCCTTAATCCTCCCATCTTGGAGGGTTGAAGGCACATGAGAAGTCATCACAAATATTTCACTCGTAGAAAAGGGGAATCGAAGGAAGATTAGCAAAGAGATAACCCATTTTTAGAGGAACCATTGATAGATATGGGTGACAGGTCAGAAGAGGGTCCACACAGGAATGAAAGGAGAGATGAGGATAGGGATGGTGACAAAGAAGTGAGAGAGACCTTGAGGGATTTACGGGTTGGCCAACAACAGGTAGCTGGTGTACTACAACAGCTCACAGTTCCTCTTCAGCAGTTGAATTTATCCAGGGGACAACCTCAAGATCAAGATGATGACAAGAGTGTAGTAGGGTCACAGAGAGTGTAGAGAGCACCTTCTCGCACTGTAGATAGACTGACTCGACCCACTTTTTTGAGGGAAGAGCGAGATGAGGAGAATATTGAGGAGGTTGAGGAACCAACCTATGCAGATGCATTCATGGCTGCCCATGATGAGTGGCGGCAATTGACACCAGAGGCATGTGAGCTCATGCATTTTGATTGATTTGTGTAATCAAGCATGGAGTACTACCAAGCTCGATAGGGGAATAGGCCTCAGAACCAAAACATAGACTTGAAGCACGTTGCCAGCAAGATTACCCTACCCTATTTTGATGGTAGTTGCAAGGTAACAACACATTCTTGGATTCATAGGCTGGAAACTTTCTTGACGCTTTGACCTATGTTTGAGGAAGAAGCAATCAAGTTTGCCACGTTACATTTAGAGGGAGCAACCCATGATTGGTGGTATCAGGGAATGGTTACACTACAGCACGATCGTATCACCACCTATCAAGATTTTGTGGATAGACTGGTTGATCGTTTTGATAAAAAGGATCCAGAAGTCTATTTCAGGGACTTGGCACAACTTAGGCAGAATGGCAGCTTAGAGACCTATATCAATGATTTTCAAAAGTTATCTGTAATGGTGACAAAGTTTTCAGAGAGGAGGTTGGTTGTGCTCTTCATAGAGGGCTCACTGGAGCCATTACGTGGGTGGGTTAAGGCTTTCAATCCACCAACGTTACAGGAAGCGATGAAGAAAGAAGTATGGAGTTTGCTGCCTCGAAAAGTAGGATCTCATAGAAGGATGTTCCTTCAACCAACAAAGAGGACTCTCAGCAAATTGATGAAAATAAAAAGAAACCAGTGACCATGGCAGTTGAGGAGTCACATGAGGAGTTGAGAAAAAAAATTGTGTTTTTGGTGTAAGGAACCATACACCCTAGATCATGATTTCCCTTTGAGACCTAAGGGCAAAGAAAATCGAATCATGTGGGCATACTATGAGGATTTAGATTCCGATCAACTAGCTTTAGAGGATCATTAGGATGTGTCGGCATCTGCGGATGGGAATTTGGCTCCTTTGGCATTCTTTGCTAATGTTTAGGATGAGGCCACATTTAGGTTTAAGGGGACAATTAATGGGCAACATTGTGTTGCTATGCTAGATACAAGGGCAACACATAATTTTATTGATTAGGGTTTCGCGGCTAGATGCAGACTTCAGGCCGAGAACTATGATGGATTCAGAGTTCGAGTGGTTGATGGATACACCCTCGCATGCACCAGGCGGGTTACTAATCTCACTCTAATGTTGAACAACTATGAGTTACATTCTGATTTATATGTAGTCAACATGGGTGAGATTAATATTGTTCTGGGCATGAAATGGCTCCAAGACCTGGGAGTATTTACCCTCGATGTACCTAAGGTGGAGATGCCATTTGAGGTTGATGGCAGGAAACACGTGTTGAGAGGAATCACAGATGGGAGCTTGCATTCTATCTCTCTCCGTAGAGAGGAGAAAAGGGAGAGAGAGTAGGAGATAATTCAGGAGGAGTCCACGTTAGCTGATGACTCCAAGGGTTCAGAGTTGTATGCTTTAGATCAACATGGTGGTGTTGTTTAGTTTGTGAACAACCCCTTGTTTGAGGTAGATGTTACATAATCTTATGATAACCCACTTTTCGAGTTAGACATGTTGATTCCACTCTTGACCCAGACTTTGAGCTGAGCGCTGATTGTAGTGTTTGGGATCCTTCTAGTGTATTAGGGTTTTAGAAAAGGCTCGCAAAGGAGTTTTCTGAAGTATACATAGTGAGGAGTGCATACAGTTTCACTTTTGACCCTCATGTGCATGACCTATTTCAGATGCACAGTCCTGTGGTGCAGGCATTTGACAACAGTTATGACAGTTTGCCTTGCACAAAGTATGGAAGCAAAAATGGACAGTCTTTTGTATCGCTTCCTTCTGAGACTCATACTCTTGCAACACCGAACGACGAGTTTGAGTCGGCTCAACGGGTTCAACCAGTTGTTTTGAGGAGAGGGTTGCGGGAGTAGTTTGATGATAGTAGGGACATTGCATAGTTCTACTCATGGGATCCTGGTGGAACAATATTACAGAGGAGTATTGATTGGCAGTTGAGATTGCTTGGGGACAAGCAATTTCAAGGAGGGTGGAATGTAATGTCCCCTTTTTAGCACACTCATGTTTGCGGATGGTTAGCCTATAATTATGGCCCTCGTAGGCTAATGCGGATGGTTAGGGGGTCTTTTGGGGATTGTATCGTCTCCATTATTCAAAAACTAGTAGCTCTGACTTTTGTTCGGCGTTCACAGGGGCTCCAGTGCTCAACTTACTAATTATAGTAAGTCAGGAATGGATTGAGAGGGACCCTTACTATCTTTAGTAAGGCATGTGGTCGTATGGAGATTCATCAGATTAGCTCCCAGTTCAGATGGCATGATGAGATTTGATGTATTAAAGGAGTTATTGATGTTTATTTGGCTCAAATAACATTAATTAATTAAAAGGTGATATTTGAATGTTATAACTTGAGGGTCAAATCATCATTAAAAGGGGGTCAAATTAAATAATTAAGTGGAGGGCGCCAATCCCAAGGTTGAGGTGGAATATTTAATGGTATAAAATAATAACATTTTAATGTTATTAAAAATTAAGCTTTTGTGGAGAAAATCGACTTCTTGAGAAGGGATATATATTTGCCTTGGAGATGAAAAGTAATTCATTGTTGAGCTTTGGTGTTGATGAGTTTTGTCAGAGAGAGGAAGCCAAGGGTTTTTGAAATCAGTTTTCCATTGGAGAATGTTAACTCTCCATTGTCCAGCCTTTTGAAGTAGTGAATTATCTACTGAATTAGGCATCAGGAGGGCATCATACAGGTGTTAGATATTTGTGCTTAAAGGTGGATTTTTAAGCAAGGGTTTGAAGATTGATCAACTATAAACCTGAAGTTTCGTTTGGTAGCCATTAAAATTAGAGTTGATGCATTCTTTTCCAGATATATTGACTACTACAGTATCCACGCTATAGTAGACGCTACAGTAGACGTGAATAGTGTTTGCTTTAGTTGGTGGAATTAATTTCAGTGATTAGTGGAAGATTGATTCTAATCTTTTAGGTATGATCTGAGCCAAAAATTACCAGCTGAGACAATCACATGTGATCAAAATTTCAAAGAGAAACATCCTACAGCTAGTTGTACTCTTCTAGGGCCTGGCGTACATTCTTTAGGGCAGACCGCTTGGATTTAGGGCTTGGTTTCTACTCCAACAGGGGCGGCCAGGACTGAAATAGAGCCTTCATCAATAAAATCAGGGAGAACAATAAATCTGGGTGGCTGCGTTTCAACTATGGATGCCACAGTCAACTTTTAACAGGTTTTTATTCAAAATAAATCAGTTTGATTCTTAAATCTGTATGAATTTTTAATGAAAATCTTCTTGTATATGAATATAGTGATGAGAATAAAAAGTCCTAATACCAAACAAAGGATTTAATTTCTAGCTTACGTGCATTACATGTTTGCTTGAATTTGTAATCTCTTATGGTTGCTTGGCAATATCTTGTAAAAAACACAAAAATCATGTATTTGTTATAAAACCCTCAAAAATTACAAAACACGAAAGAGCAGAAATAGGGTTACAAAAGTTAGAGTGAGACGTGTTCTTACAACATCTAGATATTTGAAATATGGAATATTCTTTACTGGATTCACACCTTTGCAAAGTTGATAGCTCGCAGAACATTTCATTCCAGTAGATATCAAACTAAAAAACATCAAGGAACCTTAAAAATTTTGCTAACATGGCATTGATGAAGTTGGAAGAATAAACCCCATAGAATCAATTGGCACTTGAAACGTCACAAAACTACTAAGAAAATTACACAAAGATAAGCCTTATGAGTGTTCTTCATTGATATCTTTAATAATGCACTAAATTTCAAAGGCATCTTCTTTCCTCCCATATATTCACTAAAGGCAATCAAAGTCTTATTGATCCCTTCACTACTAAGATCCTCAGACATTTTCTATATATACTTACATGTACCACAAACATCTAATATTTTAGCTAACTCCTCATTTCTCTTCTAGCAATTTTATGATATTCCTTAATCAACACTCTCTTCTCCATTACTCTATTCAATATATGCCCATTCAAGTTATTTATGGGATCATTTAGGCATTAACAAATGCTTCTTTGAACTTCTTTACTATAGGTTCAACATCATCCATTTATTTGAATCATTATTTTTATTAGTTAACCTATTGATGGTGGTTAAATCATCATACCTTAGGTCCTTTTCCTTTTGCCTAATGAATTCCATTTTTCCTTGTCATTGTTCAACTATATTCTTTTCTAATTTCAATTTCTCTATCCATGTTCTCATATTACCAATGGTTTCATTTGTTGTTATTCCTTCTTTTAACATTAATCTATCATCTAGCTTTTCTACTTCTTGTAATCTTGTTAGCTCAATATCATTTTGTTTTAACTAGTCATCATGATTATTTTATAGCTTAGATGCTAAATACTTTCCTAATCAACTACTTCCTTATGTCTTTCTATAACAATCTTGATTATTTCTTTCCCTTCATAAGTCATCTCTTTTATCCATTTTTTTATCACATTAGCTTCATGCTTCATCTTCTCTAGAGATGATATGTACCATATTGAGATAAAAGAGCTCGATTACAAAGAAGTTGCTCTATGGTCTAGTTTGGACCAACCAATTTCATGATTTAACCTTGAATCTATGCTAATAGTTATTTTAACTCTTGTTTTCTCCTTTTATGATTCTCTATCCTTACTATTGTGGTATCCACATTAGCTCTTAATTATTCAATTTATTTATCCCTTGTGGAATGCCTTATGTTTATAGTGGAAATCATTTAATCTAAAAGAATCATCCCACTTTTATCCTTCTAGACCAATAGGTAGCAACTTGTACAAATTTAAAACCAATTGCATCTCTCTTGACAACAAACATTATTCGGGACTTCATCAAGATTAGGTTTTTGTGTGTCTATTTACTAGAAGAGACTTTTGAAATATAGAGGAATTAGTTTCACCTATTGTGCATTTTGAACTTCACTTGATAGCCAATCAAGGATCTTCCAATCTCTTTTCCTCCCATCTACGATTATTTTTCTACCATTTATTGACCTTGGTTGCTTTGGTAGCACTTCTTTTTTAATATTTTCTTACATTGGTTGTTCTCCCTTTTCAAGGGGAATATTATCTTGTACTTGCTCATGTTGAAATTCCTCATTAGTTTTATTAATGTTTTGACCTACTTCCATCTCTATAAGAACATCATCCTTTCGTTTACCCTTTCATTTACCTACCACTTGTTCAATATGAACTAAAGGATTAACCTCTTTATTAAGTTGCTAGAATTTCTAAAAATAGTATCATCCCTATTTATTTTCTGTTTAGAAGTCTCCTTAATAATATCTTGAAATCTAAAATAAATATTATCTTCTAGATTGATGACTCAAATTTCAAAGCTTGACCTACTCTCTTTATTTATTATCTATTCAATTACAACATCTACCACAACTTTTAATTAGTAAAGAACTAGTTCAATTTTGATTCTTTCCTTTAGATGTACATTTCTTTAAAAAGACCAAGAGAAAAGTTCTTTTTAACGCTTATTCATTTTTATACAATGTAAACATGACGTACATATCATTATAGTAATGGTTGATGCTCTAAACCCTTCATAATTCCCACGTCTAGTTTTATTATGGTCCCACCTACGACATCACAAATGTATGATGGGTGGGTATGGATGTATGGAAGCATCTCTTAGGAGGTGCATACATTAGTGAGAATAGCCACGTATGCACCTCACATGACTTGACATTATTGACATTGATAAGTAGGGGAGAGGGGCCAACAGTCGTGCACCCTAACTTCGCGCTTCTAATTATGCTACGTGGAAATTTCAAATCACTTCCAATTTTTTGCAGCAGCTTACTTGGCAAGTCCCCTACTTATAACTAAGGTTTCAGGGTCACATCATCAAATATGATGCCACATCAGCATGTTTTTTTGCTAAGGTGTCCAAAAAGGTCCCAAAAATAAGTGAGACCAATTCTCGTGCATTCACATCATTAGTAATTGAGTGCTCATGTGGCTTCACATGATTGGTTGCTTTTTAGATCAAAGGAATACATTTTGTTTAATTATGGGTAGTCAAATTACAACTATTGGACATTATATAAACAATTACAGGGTATTATAATCACAATTGACTGCACGACTATTAGACCATGCACGAGTATTGGACCCTCTCCCCTAGAAGATATTTTCCATGTATGCACCTCAGGAGACATTTTTCAGGTATGCACCTCACATGACTTGACATTATTGACTTGACATTGTAAGCAGGTCCTGTATAGGCGAAATTTACGCGATTTAAGGATTTCTAACCTATATTAAGATGGCCGCTCGCTGGATAATTCGTGTGGTATGGTTTGTTTAGAAATGTCAAGAAGGCAAATGAGCGAAGGCATGTCGATTCCAATGCTGTGGTTAGGCTTGGCTGTGGCTTTCACGTTAACCACTGCCAATCCAATAATTCATGACAACAGTTCTTTTTCTTCTGACGTCTTTGCTTTACATAGCACTAGAATGGATGGAACGTCTTCTGTTGTGAAAGGTCGTATGCTGCTGGTGAATCATGCTTTTGATGAGGGAGACGTGAATGGTCTACTATCTTTCAGAAATGGCATTACAGCCGACCCCACCCAATCGCTCTCCAGCTGGACTTCTACTAATGCAGAAAACTTGTGCTTGTGGAATGGTGTCCGGTGCAGAAAGCATTCCAATAGAGTCGTGGCGGTAATTTTGCCTCACTTGGGACTGGAAGGTACCATTTCTCTCTCCATAGGAGCCCTCTCCTTACTGCACACTCTGAATCTCACTAATAATTCATTCACCGGAAGGATTCCACCTCAGTTTGGCCGGCTGAAAGCCTTAAGTATAATAGACCTTAGTTTTAATGGACTAGAAGGTTTCATCCCCAAATCTCTCTCGAACTGCACGCACCTTCGGCGGATTAGACTTTCTGTAAACAACTTGACCGGGAGCATACCTGGAGAATATGGTGGTCTGAGCAACTTGGAGCATCTCCGTTTGTCCTCAAATAGTCTGACTGGAAGCATTCCAGTGTCTTTGAGCAACTGCACACATCTTCAAGTGATTTCACTTGGAGAAAACAATTTGACTGGGACAATACCGCCGGAATTTGGCCGCCTGGGCATGCTGGAGAGTCTCTTCTTGGAGAACAATCGTCTAGGTGGAAGAATTCCAATTTCTCTCAGCAACTGCACACATCTTCAAGTGATTTCACTTGGAGAAAACAATTTGACTGGGACAATACCGCCAGAATTTGGCCACCTGGGCATGCTGGAGAGCCTCTTCTTGGAGAACAATCGTCTAGGTGGAAGAATTCCAATTTCTCTCAGCAACTGCACACATCTTCAAGTGATTTCACTTGGAGAAAACAATTTGACTGGGACAATACCGCCAGAATTTGGCCGCCTGGGCATGCTGGAGAGCCTCGTCTTGGAGAACAATCGTCTAGGTGGAAGAATTCCAATTTCTCTCAGCAACTGCACCTCTCTCCTTGAATTGAGCATTGGCTACAACAATCTCACGGGTTCAATTCCTCCTGTTTTGGGTTCGATGAAAGCTCTGTCATATCTCTACTTTGAAGGCAACTTGCTGACTGGTAATATCCCTCCTTCTATCAGTAATTGCTCTGAATTGTACTATATTGCATTTGGTTATAACAGCTTGACAGGGGAAATTCCCTCTGATCTGGGTAGGCTGGACAAGTTACAATTCCTTTACCTGCAGTCTAGCAAGTTAGTGTCTCAAATCCCAGCATCTCTAGGCAATTGTTCTTCCCTTGAAGTATTGTTTCTGTCTGATAACAAGTTGTTTGGCCCCATACCACCTGAACTAGGAAAGTTGAAAGGGCTTGGCCAATTATCATTGTATAGCACCATAAATCTCACTGGCCATATTCCACAAGAATTAGGAAACTGTAGTAATCTTGAATGGATTGATATTTTAAGAAATCAAATTAAGGGACCACTGCCCATGAGTCTCTCGAAGCTTCCTCTAACAACCCTTTCTTTAACTCAAAACCTTTTTGAAGGCAGGTTTCCATATGCCGTCTTGAATATGACCCAGTTGACTTCTTTACAGCTTGGTTTAAATGAGTTCAACGGAGCTGTTCCAGAAGAGATAGGAAATCTGAACAAGCTCGTCTATTTGAGTCTCGGTACCAATAGATTAACAGGTGCCTTACCCAAAGGAATATGCAATTTAACCAATCTTGAACAACTGTACCTTGACACAAACAATTTCAATAATGAAATTCCACTGGCCATAGGAGAGATCCAATCTTTGAAAACGCTGCATATGTATAGAAACAATCTTACTGGACCTATACCTCATAGCATTGGTCAGCTCAAGAATCTTAATCAGCTTGTCTTCTACAGCAATAAACTCTCAGGTGGTATTCCTGAAAGCATTGGCGGTTTGATTTCACTACAGTTATTAGATGTATCTGATAATCAGCTAACAGGAACAATTCCGCAATCCATAGGGAAGTGCAATAATCTAACTGATCTGATACTGGGCAACAACCTTTTTTCCGGAATGATTCCAGCGACACTGGGTAATTGCACAGCTCTAAAGAGGCTAAAGCTGTCCAGTAACTCATTCCGTGGAGATCCAGAAATTGAATTTTCTTCTTCTATGGAAGTTTTGTCTGCTCATTCTAATAACTTTTCTGGGACCCTGTCTGCATCGTTGGCCAATTGTAGACAGCTTAAGCTTCTTGATTTCAGCAACAACAGATTGACAGGTGAATTTCCTTCACACTTGCTTGCAAATTGTCTAGAGCTGAGAGTTATAAGTCTTGGCTCAAATGAGCTCAAGGGGAATATTCCTCTATGGATCAACAATCTCAGCAGATTGCAAGTGTTGGACTTATCCAATAATCAATTTTCTGGAAAAATTCCTTCTGCTTTGGAGGGCCTGCAGGGATTTAGAAGCCCTGAAATTTCACAAGTGAATGGCAGTACACTTTATGAGGATCTACCGAGTGTAGTAATGAAAGGAAACGCGTATTCACTAGTATATGTGCTGGCAACAAACACCATACTTGATCTATCAAACAACAATCTAAGTGGGGAAATACCGGCGGGCATCGGGAATCTATCTCACATGAGGTTGTTAAATCTAAGTGGAAATCATCTGAAAGGTGAGATACCGGCATCTATGGGAGAAATATCAACCTTGGAGCAGTTAGATTTGTCCCGGAATAATTTGAGCGGACAGATACCCGAAGAATTGTCTAAATTGTACCTCTTGAGCTATTTCAATGTTTCATTCAACAGTCTGTGTGGGCATATACCAGGAGGACCGCAGTTTGCAACTTTTGATACAATATTTTACTGGGGAAACCCACCTTGTTTGTGCGGCTACCCTTTCCCAAAGTGCAGGAAAGTTACATTGGTTCCACCACCACCACCACCACCATATGCGAGGAAGTCAGTGTGGAGCAGACTAGATGAGCATGTCTCAGTTGTTGCTCTGGGATTGGGGTGGGGGATTGGATTTGCTGGAACAATTTCAGTGATAATATGGTGGGATACACTATGCCGTTTCATTAGGGCCCTCAAAACCAGAGGTTTCTATGGAGTTGCAGATTCCCAGACATGTAGCTGGAGTTTGAACTACAGCCCCCGTTTCACATTTCACTCATCCACATCCACGTCAACAGCCACTGGTTAGTTGCTCTGTCTATTCTTTATTTTCAAATTTCACTCATCCACATCCACGTCCACAGCCACTGGTTAGTACAGCCTGAGTTGGCCTAATGGTGGAGAACTTGTACTCTTGAAAGAGAGGTCACAAGTTCAAATCCTGCAGGGGGTAAGGTATGTACACCTCGTATTGTGGAGCACGAGTTAGGTGCCTCCCTCAATATTGGGAGTACGAGGAGTCCCATATTGCTGTAGGCCGTCTGTAGACCCAAAAACAGATTGCCGGGTATCGTGGACTATAAAATAATATTATTATTATTAATTGTTTAGGTTTCATCCCACTTCTTGAAAGACTTTACCAGATTCGTTTTGTGCTCCAAAATAGGAAATTTTCTGTTTATATTAATGCTTCTGCCTGAATGTTTCTTGCAACAATCTTTATGGTAACGCAGTTGATAAATGCCAATGAAAATTTGGCACTGGATTCAGTGGAACAAGTGTGTGGTAGCTGTGCGGGATTACAAAACATGTGGTATCAGGATCCGCGTTATCGGTTTTCCCGCTAGCTGGTTATTGCTGAATTAATGGGAGGGAGTGACTCCGAGGGACATAAGAATCCCAAGTATTATGATATGTTCTACCTTTTATTGTCTGCCCAAGACTAGGTACTCTGATATGTTTTTAGTTTATTTAACGGACAAGGGTATGATGATATAGTTTAGCTTTTACTTTAAGCCAATATTATTACAATATGTTTTAAATTTTATTATATTGCCGAGATTAATGTAAATGTAATATGCAATTGATGGGATCTTTTATTTTCTTTTCAAGTTTTATAAAGTATATATTTTGAAAATTCGTCCTAGCTCGCTTTAGGTACCCAAGGTAAGGGCTGTTAGGCCGCTGAGAGAACACCCCTGGATAACAAAAAATAAAATACATATTTTGAATTTCAGTATCTTAAAACTACTTTTAAAATTGCTTTTATAACTATAATATAGTTAAATTATATAAAATTATATCAAAATTTTATAAAATATAAATGAGGAGATAGGTTAGGTAAATTTCTATATAGTTTCTAGATACTGTAATGAAGGCTAGGCTAGGGAAGTTTTTATAAAACTATAATAGTGGATTCTATGGAACTATAAAATTATCCTACCATATTTTGGATTATATAGGGAAGGTTTTAAATTGTAAGAAGTTTGAATTATTTTAGATAATAATTAATCTTATAGATAATAGATAATTATGAATTTAAGAAAAAGAAGGTATGATTAATTTCTATAAAAAAATCAAATTTAATTTTTAAGATTAATAAAAATATAAAAAATAGTTAATATTATTATGTGTTAATTTTAAATTGCATTTTATTTATTTCTTGATATATTTTACAAATATTTAAAGATTCATTTTCATTGAATAAATAAAATTAAGTAATATTACAACAAATATTTAATTTTTATAATGAATGGGTCAAATAGTAATTTTGGAAGATTTCATTGTTAGCAACATATTTATATATTTTTAGTATATTTAATCAACAAAATAATCAATCTTTATTTGAGGTAATTCTTTAGAATAGTTATTCATATCAATTTCAATATATATCATATATTCATGCACTACAACCTTGTCTAAGATAGTCTTGGGTGTACCTTATATCTCAAGTTGAATACACTTTATGCACACTTTCTTTAGATGCCATTTACCAAGTCTTTTATAAATGTTTTACTTGTACTATTTTAAAGGGTGATTTCCAAACCATCACACAGTTTGAGAAGAATTCAAATTTTCTCTTATTTTTCTCTTGTATTTTTTTACCTTACAATCAGTTAATTTCAAAATATTTTCTAAAGGTAATTACATATGAATTCCTTTTACTTCTTTCTAAATACAAATTATTACTTATAATTTTTATCTTCATATCAATGGCAAGTCATTTATATGAAACAATAACATTTTTTCTTTATTTAGAAAAGAAGTGTGAGAACATTTTCCTTAATAACTAGTTGATGCCTTAGTAGTGCAAGGCATATTTGTATAATAGATCACAAAAAATATAGTCAATAAATGAAGGTATTCATTATGAATACATTCTCTTTTCTTATGTGGCACTATTAACATTAAAGTGTGCCCATTTAAACATTACTTCATCTATAATTCTCTCCCTTAAATTTTTAAAGATTTCCTCAATAATAATGTTTGGATTAATTTTAAATTCAATATTAGGTTCAACTAAAAACCTTTTCCAATCAATAACATGATTAGAGGTATAGATTTACTTTTGAGAAAGCTCAATTGAAAAGAATTATGTATAAATTTATAACTATGATGGGAATGGAAGTTTAGAAGTTAATTCACCTAGTTTTAAAAAAAATTCCTTTAGATTTGTCCCTAAAAAGACACTAAAATTTATAATTCAAACACGTAAACTAACATTTTTGTATCAGCCCAACTTTTATACCTATCCTAGGCAACTTTCATGTTCAAGAAATTCATCTCTAAGGTAACACCTTATCACATGCATTCATATTAGGGTTATTTAAAAAATTAAAATGTGACCTAATATATCAGTTTAGGAAAGATAATTTATTTATTGTAATATTTAAGTATATATTAGTGGTTAAGAAGCATGTGTAGAAAAAGGTAGGGTGTTTATAATTGATGTTTCAAATCCCTTTTAGATCACTTAATACATAGTCCTAATGGTTAGGTTTTGGTTATAATACACTCCAAAATATAGCAAAGTGTAAAGTGTACAACCAAGTTAAATGTTGATACAGTTTCAACTATGTTTTGAACGACTAGGGTTTAGTGCTAATGCTATTTAGTGGCTAGATCAAGCCCCTTTTGTTACAAGGGCTTGAGAAGTTATGAACCTAGGGTTTTGATAAAAAATTTCATGTTTTGATTTGGAAAATCAAAGGCTGTGGCATCCAACTAGGACATAACTGGACCAACTATAAATATGTGCTTATGCATAAATTTTTAGTTCCATTTTCCGAATATGTTAAACTTTCAATATACATTATTAATGAAAATGATGTTACATAATATTCCAATTCATCCCAGATTCTTGTTATGTTGTATGAGATTTAGCTAAGTTAGATGTATCATTTGCAGTTTTCATATATTCATGTGCATGAAATGTCTGTGAAAAGTTGATTAAATCTGATTGCTCAAAACGATGATCTTTCTTACCTAAATCCGTTTTTGCAATTATGGTTCAATCTCTCATGAAATGAGGGAAAATTCGACAAATTTTGGTTCTCTAGCGATGTAAATGTATCGAATTCTATTTTTACGGGCTAGACATATTATTTTGTTTTGTAATTTGCTAAAATAATCTATTCCTTTTTTTTGACAAAAAAAATGCCTCTTTGGGTTATTTTCTAGTTCTTAGAATGTGTTATTTAATATTCAGAGAATGTGTTCCTGATACCAAAGGTTCATATAGAGGAGATTAAACTTTGTGATTGAGGCCAAAAGATTTTCAAAATTTTTAGGTGCCACAAAAACAAATTTAAACTTGAAGCCCATCACCTAGACCATTCTAGGGTTAGTAGGCAAGCCAATAGGCCAATCATTAGCTAGGTTCAAATTAACTTTGTAAAGTATTTTGTAGGTCTAGTAGACAAACTAGATTTGACTAGTGTAACCTATCTAGAGTTATTTATCAAATTGATAGTTTATACCTATGAATCAATTCTCATATGAAGTTGAAGAGACATAGGGTTGTTCTATTATTCTGGTGTGTGCATTTATGATTTTCAGACTTTGCATCACAGTGATACTTGGAACCTTAAAGAGTCAGGTTTTGTAGCCATAAAATGTATTCAATGATTCTTATTGCCAACAACCTAGAGCCCTTCAACTTATTACATGGTTAATCAGTTTCAAAGTAAAGTTTATGTAAGACTAGAAATAGGAGCTAGTTTAATCCTATGGGACCTATCGAGGGAAAAATGTAGGGTCAAAGTGTTTGGTTATTTAAGCCTATGATTCAATGCTTAATCGAGGCTGTAGTATTTTATCAAGTAGAGCTACCACAAGGCGGGATAATGTAACCTATGAATTATAGTGAGTTTGTATGAGTGTTAGGCCACTTGTAGGAAACTCTTGCCATATTACCTTGTTGGAGTATTCCCCTACTAGCTATTGTGTTTTCCTTGAATTAGTACACTTGCAATATTTGATTGATGTGTAGATCTACACTCTTTATCCTTTATTTTGCTAATCCTTCAAGATTAAATCATTTAGTCCTTCCCAATTATCAAGATCTTCAATAATGATTTCTTTGTCTTGTCTTACACCAAAATTGGTCAATAGGTCTACAACCCCAGTGGCTTCTCTATATACATGTGTTATAGTGAAATCCTCAAGTTGTTCCAAAAATTACCATATCTTTTGGACCCAATCCTTTAATTTCCAGTTGGGTGTGTCTTTTTTACTTATTGCTTGTATGCATAACAGAGAATCACCTTCCACTTCTATTTTTCCAATACCTTTCTCATTGAATAGTCGCAGACCTAGAGTTGATGCCTCCATTTCTGCTTTATTATTTGTTGCAATACCTATCTTATTGGATAGGGCCCATTTGCATGTACCTTTTTTTATCTTTGATAATACAACCTACTCTTGCTAGTCCTTGATTTCCTTTGGTTGAACCATTGAAGTTAAGCTTAAATCTTTCGTGTTCTAGGTATTTCCAAACTATTCCCTTTCTAATTCTTGCTTTGTTTGTCAGTTGTCATTTGGGCCTCTTCTGTTTGTCCCATTTATTTTGCATATCCTCATCCCACTTGGTGAACTTGGTGTTTGATTTAATTATGGTTTTTGCATTTAACAATTCACATAATCCTTCTTCAATTTTTTGTGTTAGTCTTTCTGCTTCCATAATTTTTTCTTGGAAGATTCTTATATTCATTTGATTCTATATGTGCCACACAATCATTGATGGGGCATTAATCCATAGGTTTGACCATAGAGCCTCCCTTCTTCCTTTAGGCCAACTACCCAACTATTCTCTTAGGTCTTCTTGTCTTGCACCCTTCCACCCTAGAACTTCTTGGATCTAATCCCAACACTTCCTTGTATATGTACATTCTAGGAGAAGATGATTAATCGAATCACTGTCTTTACAACATAGGATACACTTGTTTGCCCCTTGTATGCAAATTGTCATTAACCTATTAGTTGTCAATATGCATTTATGTAGTGTTGTCCACAAGAAGGCTCTTGCTTAAATTGGTAAAACTAATGGGTGCACCAACATAGTTGACTCAACCAGGAAGCATCTGATTGTATTGCATTTTGAATCTGATATCCCAATTTGACCGAGTACTCTCCTTGATCTGGGGGACAATTTTTTAGTGAAAATTGAAGTGTTCCCAATGCTCTAGATTTTAGCTTCATCAGAAAGAGAACGACGTCCTGATTCCAACGCAACTTGAACGGGTCGAAAAGGACTCCGTTTGTGCAAGTTACGACCAGTCAAACTGGCTTCAGGGGCGTCCAGAAGGCGGAAAAAATAATCATCTCGGAAATCGACGGAAGCAGCGTCATCGCGAAGAGCTCGTCGAGATGATTCCGACGGTGTTCGTTTCGTCGAAATCCGATGTCGTATGCTCGAGTTACAAGCAGTCAAACTTCAGTCAACTTGAGGGTACAAAGGATGACGTCAGCAGATTGTCCGTACTGTACGGATTCCACATGGTCGAATTCCAGCGAAACACGTGGCATATGACTCACTTGTATGGACCAATCATATATCGACACGTGGCATCCGTACTCGGACGTGGCATCACAGAGGCAGTACAAGTGGCAGGCCAATCGGCTACCCAGTCAGCGTACGGTTATCGGCGTCAGCGGACACGTCGGCAGGTTCTGGCGAGTAAGAGTTTGACACGTGGCACTGTGCAGTTGCATTCCTTCGGCCGGCGGATGAGTCTGTTCTAACAAAATGTGTAACGGGTTTGAACCCGTGATCTCTGCGTTAGCTGCGGGTGGTTTAACCGTTGCAGCGGCGGCCGGTTAACACACTATAAATAGCTGGCGGTTTCTTTTCTTATTTGCAGAATACGGGTTAAGTGATAAAACCGAGGCCGGCGGGGTTGGAACCGCCGACCCCGCGGCTACCAAAATGAACATATACCGTTGAGCCACGAAATCGTTCTAAATATATAGTGGCAGAGATTGTTTTTGTTATTAAATTATTAGCCGAGCCATATCAAAATGGCTTAATAAAGCCAAAACAACCAAAACAACCTAAACCACCTAAAACAAAAAGATTGCAGAAGCTAAATTACACCTGATACGACATGATAGAGGAAGATATGTGTTTATCTTGGTGGTTAAGCCTAATTAGGCAAGTTTTTTGTATAAAAGGAGGGGTATAGCCCTTTGTTTTACAAGTCCAGGCGGAGAACGAGAGAATGCTCGAGAGATGATTTGCATTGTTCCTGTATATCAAAGTAATGCTGTGTTTTGATGTGCTTGAAGGGGATGATGCTGCCTCAATTGTAACTGATTTTTGGAGCTAATCGGATCGGTCCTCCATTGGAGAGGGACCCGGAGACGTAGTCCTTAGGGACGAACTCCGTTATCAACTTTGGTTTCGTCTTTCTATTCTTCTCTCTTTTCTTTCTCAGTTTATCTTGGCATTTATTTAATTATTTTATGTTCATTATTTCATTTGAGCATTTAATTTGTAATCATTTAAATTAAACGTTGTAATAATCGATCTCTTAATGTTACGCATTCTGTAAGCAACTAGTCCTAGATCCTAAATAGATCACTCCTCATCTTGCTCCAAAACATATAATTTCATCCTCTTTTCTATTATAAAAATTCTTCTACTTTCAAGCTCTTTTTTGAGGATTACTTTTGTGTCTCCCAGAATAGGCATTATATCTATATTTATCCATTCATTTTGATTACCAAATTTGGGGGGGTCATTGCAAATGTAGTCTCTTACATTGTTCCCATATAGATCAAGTGCACTAAGTTTATGTGATCCTTTAGCTCGTCCACCTCTTCTAAAGCTTTGTGACCATTCCATGAATCCCTCCAAAAATCAACTTGTTTCTCATTATTGACTTTCCATGTTAGATGCTTTGTGATGATTTTCCTACTATCCCAAAGAAATCTCCAAATGGTTGATCCACCAACTGAGTTTCCCATAGTTAATATTCTCTTTGGGTCTTGACTATCTAGATATTTATTTTGAAAATTTTTGCACCATAGTCTCTCTAGTTCTCTATAAATTTTCGAGGATAGTTTCACTCATAATGCTGCATTCTGTTCTTTCATTTTCCTCAAGTTGGCTTCTCCCTCATTTTTTGGTAGGCATACCTTATCCTAATGTAGTAGTGAATTTTTTTTTTCTTCCTTGGCCCCTTCCCACAAGAACTTTTTCATAAAACTTTCCAAGCTTGATTCGATCTTGTGTGTAATTTGGAAACATGACATTACATAGATTGGTATAGCTACCAATACTGATTTTATCATTAAAATTCTACCTACCAATGTTAACCATTTATTCTTCCATGATGTAGCCTTATTTCTGCATTTTTTGAATATCTTCTTAATTTTGTGAGTGGCTAAGCCCATATATCAATGGAGCACCCAAATGTTTGACCTAAATCGATTTAATTGTGAATCCCAATATCTTTGCTATCTTTTTTTGTAGTACCTTTTTTATGTTGAAGAATAAAATTGAGGATTTCTCTTTGTTTATCAATTGACCTTATATTTTGGAGTAATCTTCTAATGAAATCTTTATTTCTTTTACTTCATTTAAATTCTCTTCACCAAAAAGTATTGTATCATCAATAAATGATGTATGTGTTATTGGGTTGCGCCCTTGTGCCACTTTGATTCCCCTCTATAAGTTACTTTCCTATTTCAACTTTATCGATCTCCCCATAGTTTTTTCCATAATAATGAATAAGAATGGGGACATGGGATCTCCTTGCCTCAATCCATTGGTAGCAGGGAAGAAAACGTAGATCTAGAACCATTCACATTAATCAAATATCTAACTGTTGATATGCATTGCTATACTAGTTCTATCCATTCCTTATTGAAACCATTTATATTCATAAGATATCCATTAAGAATTCCCCCTTGAATCTATCATATGCTTTGATAATATCTAGCTTAATCAACATGCCTTGAACCCTTTCTACTATCATTGTGTGCATTGCTTCATTAACAACAATGAGGTTGTTGATTATTTCCCTTCCTGGGTAAATGCTACTTTGCTCCTCTAATATAATAGCTTTTAGCACCTTTTTTAACCAGTTGGCCATTACTTTGGTAATGATTTTATATATTATATTATATAATGAAATTGGTTGATATTCATGTTAAAGGAGTTGTATTATTTTTTCTTTGGGATGAGGGAGAGGACTATGTTGTTGATGTCCTTCACAAATCTTTTCTTCTTCCTAAACTCCTTTGC
The DNA here is from genome assembly GCA_007258455.2 of Sequoia sempervirens. NCBI lineage: Eukaryota > Viridiplantae > Streptophyta > Pinopsida > Cupressales > Cupressaceae > Sequoia > Sequoia sempervirens. The sequence continues at coordinate 237,621 of VDFB02335286.1, forward strand.
CACTTTCCAAACTTCATGCCCTATGAACTTGACCACATGTTATGTCATTGATTATTATGTGAATCCTCCATGCTTTCATGTTCATCTTTACCTTATTAATAACTTCTTTTATTATTTGCAAGTTATTATTTTCATAACAAGTACAATGGATTGAGTTTGATGAAGTGATCAATGTATTATGGCTATAAATATACTCAAAAGAAGATATACTAATTATGGAAAGATATCCTTGATTGTATATAAATTTAATAGAATGAAACCTTATGACCAACAAATCCCCTTAAATTTTATTAATTTTATATTTTCTCTCTATTAAGATTTATTTATTGAACACTCAAAATATTGAAGGGGGGAGGGTGAATCAGTATTCTTAATAACTTAAACATTCATTCAATGCATCACATTAATCTTGCAATAATGGAAAGGAACATACAAAAGCATGCATCACATCAAAGAACACAAGAACACTAGATTTACGTGGAAAACCCCAAAAGGGAAAAACCACGGTGAGGATTAGCTCACAATATAGATATTGTAACTAGTTACAAAGTTTGATACAATTGGGGGTTTCAAATTTTCCAAGGACTCACTATCAAAAGGAAATAAAGGCTCACTTCCAAAGGGCTCACTACTTTGAATAGAAATAGATAGAAGAAAGGTGACGCACTACCAAAATATGAATTGATAAAAATGCATCTAACGTATGTTGAAGATACAATTCCACTGAAGCTCATAAAACTAACTTAAAAACTTCATTCTTCTCCTAAAAAATAATTCACACTTCTCTACTATAAATTTCACACACAATTATCTCGCATCTCAATCACCTCATCACACAAGGGATTAACCTTATATATATCACAATCAAGAAAAGTATCAATTAGGTCGGCCTAATTGATGTATCATGCAACACTTCATCTTGTTGGCTTGAAACTCAATCATACACACCTTGCAAAGGGAATCAAAGTGTATAACACATTAACATAGGTCGATACGACCTATAATTATTCCCATAATCCTTCTCCAACCTCTACGCATCTACGCACAACCAAAAATACTTAGGTCGACACCACTTGTGAAGTAACAATAGAATGAACCATTTGTTCACTCACAACTTGTCATTTGAAAAACCAAAACACTTGCCACTTAGAGAAAACACACTACAAGCATCCTCAAACACTTCTACAAATCCGCATACCAAAATGTTCATCCACGGTGGAGTGTAGAGCATTCCAATCATATACTCTATCATAGTTACACTGATATTTCTAGACTGATACTTTGTCATTATTATCTTTGACTGTGAAAATCATTGTTACATTGGTGAACCCAATGTGAAGACATGCTCTTCGCAAATCCGTATAAATTTTATTCATTTTTGCAGGTATCGTACGGTCTGATGCATCTGACGCATGAAATGACGTAATTGATACTTCAAGCCACATATTGCAAGTAAAGTGACACAACTGGCAACTCGCAACACATCCATAGATTTCCGCAACGCAATTGACTGATGAAAACCCATGACACATCTGCTACCTAAAGCGACACATCTGACTGGTAAATTTTTTGAGTCTGAGTTTCAAATTTAAAGTTTTAATTGTGTTTTTCATTTTATGACTAATTTTTAGTTTGCAACATGTGTCTTTAAGGAGTTAACACAGTGTTTGTAGGACGTAGTGTAGAAGACTAGTTTTCGAAACCCTTCTTGCAAGACGATCGGTGAAGACAGATTTTAAACTACTGATGAATTATTTTGTAGGACGTGTGTTGAAGACTATTTTGAAACAAGATTGTCTGTTTAGAATAAATAACATTTCAATTAGTGCTTAAAAAGAACCCTATTTACCGTGTTTTTTGCACTTGCACGCTTTGTGTTACCCAATCTAGTGTGTATGTACACATTGGTCTTTTTCTTTTTTAAGAGAGGATTCCTTGGGGATTTCATCACCTTAGGGTTTGACCTTGAGCACATTTTTTGGCGTGCTATATCAAAGGGGGGAGAACAAAAGTTGTACCCCAAGGAGTGGATAGCGTTGTTTGAAGCCAAGCCGTGAGACCCTTGGTCCGTTGAGACTCAGTGGTGATGAGAGCCGGAGAGACCCTCTCAATCTCAAGCTATTTCAGACGTGCTCTCTATTCATGGACTCCTTTACTAGACACCCTTTGTTTTAGAAACCCAAATCCTTTTATCTGCTGGTGTAGGAGGTCAGACCTCTAAAGCCGTCTCACATCCATGCAATTCTTAGTAGAGATGAAAAGTATGCCATGGGAGTTTCATGGGTATTGAAGCTTGGCTTCCCCCAAGAAGTGAGTGCCGAGGAGGGGAGCTAGTGGGGTCAAGATTTTAATCATTCACTCTGAATAAGTGTAGCTGGGGAAACCCAAGTGAGAATTCAGTAAGATATTGTCACATTCCAGCCTCAGGATCGTACTTGTCTTCATTTAAATTTGTTCATGTCTAAAACACTATGTTTTCTGAGTGTCTATTATTTGCTAAAAAAATGATTAGAAATAGTGAGTCAAAACCTATAGTTTACTAGAAAAATGCATATGTTCACCATAAAACCACAATTGTTAAACTGGGTCGCATTTGTTAATTAGTAAGTCACATCTGTCAACACCGAGTCCTATTTAATAGAAACTGAGTCACATCTGCTTACCAGTAAGTCGCATCTGTCAAAACGAGTCCAAATTGTCATTTAACAGAAACTGATTTGCATTTGCTTACCAGTGAGTTGCATCTATCAAAACAAGTCGCATTTGCTTACTACAATACCACATCTGATATACCAAGTCGTACATGTCGAGTCTGTTAATTGCCTCTGATACTGGAAAACCGCATTTGAAACTCTTTGTGACGCATCTAATTAGGTGAGCCGCATTTGCAGTCTGGAATGACACATATGCCATGTCACAGACCTGAGCTATATTTTACCAGTCAACGGTCTCTGTTACCAGAAAAATGCATATGTTTACCAGTGAGCTGTAGTTGATTTCCTGAGTCGCATTTGCAGTATGGAATGATGCATCTTCCTATCATGATTCCTGATACAGTTTGAGTCCAAAAATTGCATCTGACAAATTATGAGATGCATTTGATACTGTGAGTTGCATCTTCCTGATACAGAGTCGTTGCTGCTTGATACTTACCCGAGACATAGCTTACTAGAAAACCACATATGACCTAGAGAACCGTATCTGTTAAATTCTGTGACGCATCTGTCATCTTACAACATTGCATTTGCTTGATTACCAGAAAACTAGAATTCACTGTCACATATTGAATCAAACAGTCATACCAGTATCCGTTTTATCCTTTTACAGTGATCCTTGGATAGAAACCAATTTTTTTTCTCATACTTTGCATGATTGCATCCTTTAGGTATCATTTAGTCATAGCGAGAGGCATCCTAGTTGTAAATTTTAGTTTTATCTTAGGAGTCTCTATTACCTTCAGATTGATCAAGAAACTTTGGATTTAGAGTCTTCCAACATACACTATCATTACCCTCACACCATACCTCTCCCTATCTCCCTCCTTCCCTCTCTCTCTTACACACAACCTCTCTCTACCTCTCTCCTCCACCTGACCTCGCATCGCCCTGCGTATCGCCAGCATTTCATCTGTCGTCTGAAATGTCATCATCGTCATCTTCCTGTCGCATCATTCATAATCGGACGCGCGGTATCATCGCATATCATCATCATCACATCATAAATGCAATCTTGTGCTTATAATCTTATCTGATCATCGCCATATGACATGTCATTCGTCAGTCCATCGCCCTCCATCGTAATCATCATTTCATCTGCTTACTTATCTCGTTTTCCATCAAACCATCATTTCAGATCACCAATCCTCGCGGACATCATCATCATTTTCATCATGTTTTCATTCGCGGCCATCATCGCATCAATAAACAGCATCGGTTTCATCAACCTTCCACCACCCCTGTCCTCTCCCTCTATCTCCCTCCTTCCCTATCTCTCTCTCCCTCTCTCGCACACACACACTATTGGTATGTGGCGACTGATCATGCAAGTACTGTACACTTGTAACAAGAAATGGGGTTTGGAGCATCACCCTGAAAAAGATTCATTAATACGTCAAAGTTTTCCCGCTAACACGTCAAAGTTTTTTCCCATTGACACATCAAGGTTTTCTCGTTAACATGTCAAATGAAATATGTTGTGGTCTGGTGTTCCTGAGATTGTAATATGTTTTGCACTAGATAATAAAATCATTGGATGGTTGAGTTTTTGTAGATGTAGCCCATTAAGCAGCTGGGATGTATGTTGTGGTCTGGTGTTTGCGAGATTGTAATATGCTTTGGACTAGATAATAAAATCATTGGATGGTCGAGTTTCTGTAGATGTAGCCCATTTTGGGTGAACCACGTTAAATTTTGTGTTGATCTCTTTTGTGTTATTCTTCATTGTTATCTCTAGGTTATTTAATTTGCATATAATTGTTAATGTTTATTGCTCCAATCTGTTTGAACCCTAACAATTGGTATCAGAGCCACGTGTATTTCGACCGATTGGCAGGAAACCTATAGATTTGAGTGGGAGAAATGGAAGAAGGGAAATTCAAGGTTGAGAAGTTCAACGGCCAAAATTATCAATTATGGAAGATGTAGATGGAAGATTATTTGTATCAAAAGGATCTATGGCGGCCATTGCAAGGAAAAGCAAATAAAGAAATTGTGATGTTCGATGAAGAATGGGAGATTTTGGATAGAAAGGCACTAGGAACCATTCAGTTGTGCTTGGCACCATCTGTGGTGTTCAATATAACAGAGGATTTGATGACATCTTTGGCTAAATTGTATGAAAAACCCTCAACCTCAAATAAGGTATTTCTCATGAAGAGTTTGTTTAATCTAAAAAAGATTGAAGGTGGATCTATGACAGATCATTTAAATGAGTTTAATACTCTTACCAGTTAGTTAACTTTTGTAAAAGAGTGAATTTTGATGAAGAGGTGAGGGCTCTCTTGGATTTATGTTCTTTGCCATAAAGCTGGAATAGCTTGGTAATGGTTGTAAGTAACTCTATCTTTGGTTCAAATACATTGAAATTTGATGATGCTGGTGTTATCCTTAGCGAGGAAATGTGACAGAAAATCATAGGTGAGAGTTCAACATCGGGTAATGCTTTGACTATAGAGAACAAGAGAAGAAAAAGAGAGAGGAAAAAGTCCAAAAAATTGTGGAAAGTCACAAGGGAAGTCGAAGAAAGGAAGATCTAAATCCAGAGGAAGAATGGATTGTTGGCACTGTGGAAATCCAGGACACTTAAAGAAGGATTGTTGGTCTCAAAAGGGAAAACAAGGAGATAGACAACATGATGACAGTATGGAAGCTAATGTTGCAAGTGATAAATTACATGATGCTTTCATTTTGTGTTTAGATAATGCTAATGATTCCTGGGTAATAGATTCAGGTGTTTCATTGCATGCCACACCCCATAGGAAATATTTTATAGATTATGTTCAAGGTGATTTTGGACAGGTATATTTGGGTGATGATGAACCATGTTAGATTGTTGGAAAAGGAAAGATAAAAATCAAGTTGCAGAATGGAAATGAATGGTTGTTACATGAGGTAAGACATGTTCAAAATTTGAGAAGGACTGTAGGACAACTAGGTAGTGAAGGTTGCATAGTTACCTCTTCAGACAAAGTTTGGAAGGTCACTAAAGGTGCATTAGTAGTAGCTAAAGGTGAAAAGGTAGGCATATTGTATTTTTGTACTGGTAATACTTATTCTACCTTAGCTACTACAGAAACAGTTGCTACTGAGACATTTATAGCACTTGCTACAGGGACAAAAATAGAATTGTGGCACCATAGACTTGGGAACATGAGTGAGAAAGGGATGAAAATCCTTCACTCTAGAAAGTTGCTACCAGGTCTGAAGCAGATTGATTTGGAGTTCTGCAAAAATTGTGTTTATGGAAAACAAAAAAGAGTTTGATTTCTCAAAGTTGGGGAAAGAGAAGAGGAGTGAGAAATTGGAGCTTGTGCATTCAAATGTATGGGGACCAGCTCAGGTATCTTCTCTTGGTGGCTCTTGCTATTATGTTACTTTTATTGATGATGCAACTAGGAAACTATGAGTGTATTTCCTAAAACAAAAATCAGAAGTATTTGAAACTTTTAAAAAGTGGAAAGCTTTGGTTGAGAATGAGAAAGGAAAAAAGTTGAAGTGTCTCAGATCTGATAATGGAGGCGAGTATTGCAGCGGAGAATTTGAAAATTATTGTTCATACAATGGAATTCGTAGGCAGAAAATGATTCCTGGAACCCCACAAGAAAATGGTGTGTCTGAGAGGATGAATAGGACCATTATGGAGCATGCTAGGAGCATGAGATTGCATGTTGGACTACCCTTACGGTTTTGGGCAGATGATGTACATAGTGTTGTTTATTTAATAAATAGGGGACCTTTAAATCCTTTGAATGGTGGCATTCTAGAGGAGGCATGGATGGGTAAAAAGGTAAACTATTCATTTCTAGAAACCTTTAATTGTGAAGCTTTTGTCCATGTTGATATTGAAAATAGAACCAAGCTTGAGGCTAAGTCTAAAAAATGTACCTTCATTGGATATGGAGTAGATGAATTTGGTTATCAGTTATGGGATTATGAAAATCATAAAATCATTAGGATCAGAGATGTTATATTCAATGAGAAGGTTATGTATAAGGATCAATTGCAGGAAAAGAAGCATGAATAGGCCAAAAAGGAATATGTGGTGCTAGATGAGATTCTAGAAAATAAAATGCTAGTGCTAACTAATGCTCAGCAGCAACAAGTTACCCACAGACTCCTACAAGTGTTAGACATTCTACAAGGATAACTAGACCTCTAGAAATATTTTCTCCATCGTTATATTCTATATTATTAATTGATTCTAGTGAACTTGAAGGTTATAAAGAAGTAATGCAGGTAGATACCAAAAAGTAGTGGGAGCTAGGCGTGAAAGAGGAAATGGATTCCTTGTTGCAGAATCAGACTTGGGACTTAGTCCAATTGCCTACAGATAAAAGAGCATTTCCAAATAAATGGGTTTACATGTTGAAGGAAGAAGATGAAGGAAATAAAAGATATAAGGCCAGACTTGTGGTAAAAGGTTTTGCACAGAAAAAAGGTATTAGATTTTGATGAAATATTTTCTCCAATTGTAAAAATGACTTCTATTAGAACTATTCTAAGTCTTGTGGCTATGGAAGACTTGCATCTTGAACAACTAGATGTGAAAACAACATTTCTCCATGGGGATTTGGAAGAGGAAATATACATGCAACAACCACAAGGATGTGAGGTCAAGGGTACAGAGGAATTTGTTCCATTTTCATAAATGAATAGTTTACCTTTTTACCCGCCCATGCCTCCTCTAGAATGCCACCATTCAAAGGATTTGCAGGTCCCATGTTTATTAAATAAAAAGCAGTATGTATAGTATCTGCCCAAAACTGTAAAGGTAGTCCAGCATGCAATCTCATGCTCCTTGCACACTCCATAATGGTCCTATTCATCCTCTCAGACACACCATTTTCTTGTGGGGTTCGAGGAACCATTTTTTGCCTACGGATTCCATTGTATGAATAGTAATTTTAAAATTCTCTGTTGTAATACTTGCCTCCATTATCAAATATGAGACACTTCAACTTTTTTCTTGTCTCATTCTCAACCAAAGCTTTCCACTTTTAAAAAGTTTCAAATGCTTCTGATTTTTGTTTTAGGAAATACATCCATGTTTTCCTAGTTGCATTATCAATAAAAGTAACATATTAGCAAGACCCACCAAGAGAAGATACCTGAGATGGTCCCCATACATCTGAATGCACAAGCTCTAATTTCTCACTTTTCTTCTCTTTCCCAACTTTGAGAAATCAGACTCTCTTTTGTTTTCCATAAACACATTTTTTGCAAAACTCCAAGTCAATCTGCTTCAGACCTAGTAGCAACTTTCTGGAGTGAAGGATCTTCATCCCTTTCTCACTCATGTGCCCAAGTCTATGGTGCCACAATTCTGTTTTTGTCCCTATAGCAAGTGTTATAACTGTCTCAGTAGCAACTGTTTCTGTAGCAGCTAAGGTAGAATAAGTATTACCAATACACAAATACAATGTGTCTACCTTTTCACCTTTAGCTACTATTAATGCACCTTTAGTGACCTTCCAGACTTTGTCTGAAAAGGAAACTATGTAGCCTTCACTACCCAGTTGTCCTGCAGAAATTAAATTCCTTCCCAAATTTGGAACATGTCTTACCTCTTGTAGCAACCATTCATTTCCATTCTGCAACTTGATTTTTATCTTTCCTTTTCCAACAATTTGATAGGGTTCATCATTACCCAAATATACCTATCCAAAATCACCTTGAACATAATCTACAAAATATTTCCTATGGGGTGTGGCATGAAATGAAGCCCTTGAATCTATTACACAGGAATCATTGGCATTATCTAAACACAGAATTAAAGCATCCTGCAATTTATTACTTACAACATTAGCTTCCTTACTATCATCATGTTGCTCGTCTCCTTGTTTTCCCTTTCAAGACCAACAATCCTTCTTCAACTGTCTTGGCTTTCCACTGTGTCAGCAATCCATTCTTCCTCTGGATTTAGATTTACTTTTCTTCGACTTCCCTTGTGACTTTCCACGATTTGTTGGGCTTTTTCCTCTCTTTTGTTCTCCCCTTGTTCACTACAGTCAAAGCATTACCAAATGTTGAACTCTCACTATTCTTTTCTGTTGCATTTCTTTGCTAAGGGTAATGCCAACAACATCATCAAATTTTAATGTATTTGAACCAGAGACAGAGTTACTTATGGCTATTACCAAGTTATTCAAGCTTTCTGGCAAAGAACATAAAACCAAGAGAGCCCTCACCTCTTCATCAAAATTCACTTTTATAGAAGTTAACTGATTGGTAATCGTATTAAACTCATTTAAATGATCTGTCACAGATCCACCTCCAATCATTTTCAGATTAAACAAATGCTTCATGAGAAATACCTTATTTGAGGCTGAGGGTTTTTCATACAATTTAGCCAAAGCTATCATCAAATCCTATGTTGTCTTTGCTTCTATTATATTGAACGCCACAAATGGTGCCAGGCACAACCAAATGGTTCCCAGTGCCTTTCTATCTAGAATCTCCCATTCTTCATCGGACATTGCAACTTCTTTCTTTGCTTTTTCTTGCAATGGCCGCCATAGATCCTTTTGATACAAATAATCTTCCATCTGCATCTTCCATAATTGATAATTCTTTCCATTGAACTTCTCAACCTTGAATTTTCCTTCTTCCATTGCTCCCACTCAAATCTAGAGGTTTCCTTCCAATCGACCGAAATACATGCAACTCTGATACCAGTTGTTAGGGTTCAGGCATATTGGAGCAATAAACATTAACAATTATATGCAGATTAAATAGCCTAAAAATAACAATGAAGAATAACACAAAAGAGATCAACAAAAAATTTAATGTGGTTCGCCCAATATGGGCTACATCCACAGAAACTTGGTCATCCAATGATTTTATTATCCAATGCAAAACAGGTTACAATCTCGCGGACACCATACTGCAATATACATCCCAGCCGCTTATAACAAGCTTGTTGGAACTTTCTAGAATTAGGGTTTTACAAGGTCCTTTTTCATTTGACGTGTTAACAGGAAAACCTTGATGTGTCAACGAGAACCTTGACGTGTCAGCAGGAAAACCTTGACGTGTACAATATTTGTATGATCAATCGCCACATACCAACATAGAGGACTAAGTGTTGGAACTCATTGACCAAGGCGAGATTAAAAGAGGGATACATTGGGTAAGCTAATATCCCAATTGGCATATTGAGTCTGAGATGAGTAGGGAAAGTTCCAATAGTGCCAAGAATACTAGGAGTTGAATAGGGTAAGGTCTTAGTGTTGCAAGTAAGCCAAGGAGCCACACTAGTTGCACTCCTTGTACAAGAATGATGTGTTATGTGTCGCAAGGAACACACAGGAATCACTTAGGCAAGAGCTTGAGGTCAAGCACCAAGCAAGACTAGCTCTTTGAAGTGAGGCTTTGCAATATCCAAACTTGGTGTCGAGCTTAATGAGTGAGTACATAGCAAAACCAAGGTATTGTGTCGAATGAGTTATTGTGCAACCCAAAAATGAGGCATGGTAGTGAAAGAGCTCATGGAGATCGGATTGGTACCAAAGGAGCATGAAGGTCTCAATATGTGTGCCAAGCTAAACTCAGAATTGAGGGGAAGTCTCAATGTGGAGCCAAGGTGAAGTTCAAGGGATAAAGTTGAGCTAGTGTGTGTACTAGTGCCCAAAACTAGGAGGTGACATGGGACGAACTTGAGAAGGTCGAGTTGGTGTGCATGGAGATCAAAGAGAAAGCCCTTGGAGAGATAAGTCATTGGACAAGAGGAACGAAGTTTGGGATACAAAAGTGGGGCTAGGAGTAGGTGATCTATGGTCTTGGGCACAATGCAAGTTGAGATATGTGGGAGCGACTCAGAAGAGGAGTTGAGTCCTAGGAGCTAAGAATGGATTCGGGGAGTTTGGATTTGGAGTTGGGTGTTCATGGAGCGCACCACAATGAAGGATGAACTTGGAGTTCAAGGTGGATGATTTGAGTAATCAAGGGTCTTATGGGGGACACAAGGATGAAGAGCTTAGAGTAACCAAGTTTGTATAAGAGTGCAACACAATTCAGCCAAGTGGACATTGAGTCATGTTGGGAGCATGCAAGAGAAAGAAAGATCGAAGTGGAGCTCACAAGTATGTTATTCTGCAATGCACTTGTAGAATTTGAGTACCTTAGTTGGACTTGCATGTTCAAGAGAAGGCGTAGTTTAGGGGTAGAAAGAGCTTATCCATAATGGGAGCTGCAAGTAGTGTTCACCAATGCCACATGGAGTTGGACCTCTTTGGAAGAAAAAAAGTACGGATGATCCTCGCACCGATCTAGCCCCATGATAGTTGGTAGTTTTGACCATCCCTTTCCTTGAGTACATATTCCTTGGTATCTATGATTCCCAATCCTTGAAAGTAAAAAAAAAATAAAAAAAATCTCTTAATGTCCAAGTTTGATGTTGCAAAATTTATTCGAGTCCTTTCACTATCCCCCTCATTTGCTTCTCAACAAAAAAAGTTAAGAAAAAGGGATGTATTCTAAATTTATGTTTTCGAAGTTTTAGAGTTCTCCGTCCTAGCATCCATTTCACTCATTCCCCCACTCTTTTCATTATCCTTGTCAAAGTTTCAACCTTCCCCTTACTTGGGTACCTTGTAATGATCATCCTCGACTGCCTCGCAAGGTAACCCAAGCGCTTTCAGAGCAGGCTTCATCATAAGGAATGGGCTTGGCCAACTTTGTTGGACTGGAGCTATCAAGTTGCACCACGACACAAACAACTTGGCAGAATTTGATGCTTTAACCGAAGGACTCAAAACACTGTATTCAGGAAAAGCTTTTCCCCCTCGACATAGAAGGCGATTCTTCAATCGCGATACAAGCAGTTATCAACAAGAATACACTTGATTGGAGGCTGAGGATGAAACTTGATCATATTTTGATAATTCTCGAGAAAATTGGGGACTTTTCCATAAGGTACATATATCGGGAGGCCAATCGTGCCACGGATTTCCTATCAAATCATGCTATTCACCAAGTGGAACACTTAAAAGATCTCAAAAAAGGTTGAGGAATGGGGCGAGTTGGAAAACATCATTCGGACTGATCACAACATGCCTTCCTGTGCAGAAATTTGACCGACTTCCCAGTCTCGTACATGATTTGTTTGCGGTCTCAATATCACGGGGTCCTTTGGGTTGCGGCCTTCCTCATAATCGGTGATAAGAGTGCAAAAACGTAACCAATGAATTATGATTGACCTAATGATGGAGGCCTTTACCATTAAAAATGACAATGTGGAAGATGATTTGGACAGATATAGCATGCAAACAAATGCCTATGTTGCAAACTTTCATGAGAATTTTTCTCGCCTGCTCAGATCATGAGGATGTTGGAAGTCATGGAGGGCTTTATCCTCTTGATTTTCTCCCTTTGTTGACAGAATGATCTTGTAATTTTTCTTTGATTCGATATAATGGGAGTTGTACCCCCTAGAGAAATTTGCTCAAAAAATGATCATCCTCGACTCTCAACTCCTGACTCAATATTTTCATTAAATTATTTCACTAGATTTAGAGTCAAAGTTGTGGCCTTCTACTTGAGTGCATGTTCCTTGTCATTCTCAATCCCTAAACTTTGCCATTTCTTTTATACATCTTTTTCATAAATACTTCTTCCTAAACATCCTCAAACCTCAATGCTTGAAAAGCTCTCTTCATTCATCCCATTAAAATCAAAGCTGTAAACATACTCTTAATCTAGTGCAAGGTATGAATCATACCCAAACCTCAATCTCTGACAATGACATGAGTCATGAGGTATCCCCAACCCTTAAACTCTGAAGCTCCCACACTTTTCTCTTTTCACTCTCACCCACCTCTCTACACAACCCAATACACCATAAATGAGATGATAAGGCCCTACAACTACCAAATCAAATTTATTCACAGCAAGAAATCACTGTTTAGTCTAGAGGCGCAAATTTAATAATAAAGGATGAAGACACCCATACTATAGTTAATACAAGCGTCAAGTTTCAAACCCTAATCATTCTCACATCTCTAGGCTGCCATTTTGAGTGAATATCATAGGCTCTTTTCTATCCTATAAACTCAAAATAATGGGCGTTGTTAATGCTCAAAATCATGAAGATAATGAATATAATAATTTCCTCATCTTCCAAACTTCTCTACACATCTTGAAGAGGCAGTTTTTGCATGTGAATATGAATGTAGGGATGTCAAGGCATGGATGACCCCTATAAAGAAAAACATGTATGTTTCTTTTCCCAAGAATGCATACTTGAACAAGAGATTTATAAATACAAGTTTATTCTTTATTTGAAAAGGTTGGTCTTTCTTGTTTTCATAGAACACA